>CAUYRT010053042.1:0-13609 GCA_963574885.1 Lepilemur ruficaudatus
AGGAGAATGGGGAGCTGTCTGGTGAGTACACAGAGCTTCAGTTTTACAACACTGCACTGAATGTCACTTAAAAACCAATACACATAACAACCTCCCACAATCAACGAAGAATCACTATTAAACATTTTTCTTGCCGGGCGCGGTGGCTCACGCCTGTAATCCTAGCACTCTGGGAGGCCGAGGCGGGCGGATCGCTCAAGGTCAGGAGTTCAAAACCAACCTGAGCAAGAGCGAAACCCCGTCTCTACTAAAAAATAGAAAGAAATTAATTGGCCAACTAAATATATATAGAAAAAAATTAGCCAGGCATGGTGGCGCATGCCTGTAGTCCCAGCTACTCAGGAGGCTGAGGCAGGAGGATCGCTTGAGCCCAGGAGTTTGAGGTTGCTGTGAGCTAGGCTGATGCCACGGCACTCTAGCCTGGGCAACAGAGTGAGACTCTGTCTCAAAAAAAAAAAATAAATAAACATTTTTCTTCTATTCTTAGCTAGACATATACAAATACACTATGAAGTCAGTGGAGAGAAAATGCGGAATTGTTAAGGGTCAGTAACACGTGTGCAATGTCATTTTCAGAACGTCTGTAACTATTTACATTCTCACAGTAAATGAGGAGACCCACCCACTGCACCCTATCCATAAATGGGAATTCATTTTCTTTGGGTCAATAACCTTTTCTCAGACATTATTTCTTCGAATTGCCTACTAATATTTAACACACCATTCTCTTGGGATTTTTGTGATATTTTTCCAAAAATGATTGACCCTTCTAGTTTTTCTCATTTTGTATTATTTGCCAATAAAAATTTTTATTGTCAGATGTACCCTTGTTCCTTGGTGATTACTTTGCTGCTTTTATCCTTTGAAAGCCCTTCTCCATCCACAGATGAGCAAAATATACTCTTCAAGCTTCTGTTTTTCTGGGACTTTTTGTTTTGTTTCTTTTTCCTCCTTGCCTTGCTAAGAGAACGTCTGGGTTTTTTCACTCAACTTCTGAATTCATCTGGCATTCGATTTGTTCTATTACGTGAGGAAGACTTCAGTGTCATTTCCCCGCCTCACATCCAAGTAACTTAAGTCAACTGCTGAAATTAATGTATCATTTGTGTATCGTTTCCCCTTAGAAGCAACACCACAAAGACACTTCAGTTCCTGAGCCACCCCAGGAAGCCTAGGTAGCCACTGCCCTACGACTTCCCACAGTCCAAGGCCCTCCACTGGGGCGGAGAGACCTGTCACTCCTCCCCCTTCCCCGCACCTGCCTTCCACAGAGACCTTCTCTCCACCACTGCTGCCGCCGACCCACCCCAAGACACGAAAGGTTTTCCATCTTGCAGAGGCCTGACACAACTAAATCTGTGATCACAACTTCCTCTGTCCATTTTTTCTTTCTTAATATCACTTACACAGCTAAAGGAAAGCAATTAAAATTTTTAACTGATAGGAAAATGGCTAGTAACAGACGTAAGCCACTTTAAGGCTCTGCCAAATACCACGATCAGAAATTCCTAAAAAGATGAGATCATACATTGTAATTTTATAAATAACTTGAAAGAAAAGGCGTTTTCAATGTTAAGAACAAATTTAAACATGAAAACTCAAAATTAAACAATAGGTTATAAAGGATTCAAAAACGTTACATATTGATTTTGGGATAATTTACATTGTTTGCAAAATGATTTAAATACAGTAATTTAAATCTTTCCATAAAAAGACATGGATCAGGGAGTTGATAAGATGTGAAAAATTTAGGTCTCATTATTGTCTATCAGTAATGGATGTATTATGGACGGAATGATTCAGTAAGAACAACTCAGAAACTAACATGAAGCAATCGCTAGCCTAGTAAAACGAGGGCTTCTGAGTGCTTTCTTCCCATGTACCAACTAGAACAGAGTTCAAAGGTCATCTTGCAAAAGGCATACTATAAAACACTACAAAATAAAACCTTGCTTAAAAATTGTTCACAGACTGGAGTGGTGGCTCACAACTATAACCCCACCACTTTGGGAGGCCAAGTGAGGAGGATCGTTTGAGGCCAGGAGTTTGAGACCAGCCTAGGCAACACAGCAAGATCCCATCTCTACAAAAAACGTAAAAATTAGCCAGGTGTGGTGGCCCATGCCAGTAGTCCTGGCTCCCTGCGAGGCTGAGGTGGGAGGAACGCTTGAGCCCAGAAGTTCCAGCCTAGGCAACAAAGTGAGACCCTATCTCTAATTTTAAAAATATATATTGTTCAAATAAAAGAAGAATCTCTAGTATAACCATCCTCTAAGACACAGCCCCTCAGCCAAAACCATGTATGTTACAAGACCAAAATTCATGCTCTAAATCACAGCTCGCACCTCCATTTCTTCAGACTCTGCCTTATTTTCTGCTGGTGTCTGCTGCTGCTGCTCTTCAATGTGAGCTTCCTCCTGGTCCACTTGCATCTTCTGAAAAAACAGGTCAAATTAAACCCTGGAACTAGGAAATATTAATACTAACAAAAGACTAAGCAACCTTCGCGGCACACTGACAAAGTCACAAGGTATGAAATTCCTGCTGAATTACCAGCAATCAGAAGACCTAGACTCACGTTCCAGGTGTGCGCCGTACGACCTGGAGCACAGCAGTTTCCCTGCCTGGGTCTCAGTTAACAGGTGTGCACCGTGGGGACGATGCTTGCCCTGCCCGGCCCTCACGCACACAGAGCGACTGTGGCATTGCTCTGTGCATCACAAAGCAACCGCACTCCAGCGCAGCTTCGTTTAACACAGTCTACAAACGCAATCTGAAGAGAGTACGGGTTCCTCCAAGCTTCCGCATCAGTGGTGTCTCCCAAAAGTTTTAACTTTTTCAAACAGTTCCTAAATCAGCCTTTTCATCCTCAAAAGTACAGTCGCTGCACGTGTTAGGGAACTGCCCACACTGAGGATGCTGCTAAAACTGCAAACCCTGACAGTAATGAAGGGAGAAGTCTGCGAGAGCCCGCGCGAGCAGTCCTCAGTGCCTGCGGCGTCTCACGACGACCTTCGAGGCTTTTAAAATTATGGGTTCCCGGGCCCCAGCCCAAACCAATTCCAACAAAACCTCAGGACGAGACCCAAGCATTTGTAATTTTAGAAAGCTCTGGTTCCGGTACACAGTGAGGACAAGACCCGCTGCATAATTCCAACACATGAGTGTACGATCTATTCTACTTGTGAAAATAGCCAACCAAGACTCAGAGCACTCTTCAACAGCCGGAAAGAATTACAAGGACATCTCGGCTGGGAAGTGCATGGTCTGGAGGGAGGAGTCAACTGAGTGAAGACGTCTGCGGGTTTACCTGTGCTGGGGGAAGGGACCCACTCTCACTCAGCAGCTCTGCCACAGTGTCCCTCCCTTGTCACCGAGTCGACGTGCTAGAATCCTAGACAAGTCACCACTGGGCCATCGAAATGGTACAGAACGTCCAATTACCTCTTCTTCCTTCGAATTCTGGTCTGTTTCCATGGGCTCCTCGTTTTCCTCCGACTTGTGTACCTCCACCAGGGACGCACTGGACACGCTGAAAATGCCGTGGACGTTGACCCGGACCTTGACTTTCACTTTCGAGCTGGAGCCGTCAGACTGAGGAGTGACTTTCTGAACCGAGAACTGAGCTAGGGACGTTTGAAAGACAGAAGGGAACACGTAACCTGAGAGGACAAATCCGAACAGGAACATATGCCCACACTGCCAGTTTACGTCCCTCTCCCAGTGACAGGCCAGTAGCCAGCACGATGCTTCAAAGACAAGCAAAGGGGACACCCGTAGGCTCTGACCGTCAGGCCTCTCCTTCCTCTCTCACACAGCCTTTTGTCATCCTGCCCCAACTAAGGGCTCAAGTATCTCCTAATCCTCTCCTTTCTTCCCGTCCCTTATTTCAGTTTCGTCTTTACATGCTACTGACAGACAAATTCCTAAAACAGATCTGCCCCATTCTCCTCTGCCGAAAAGGAACAAACCCGCCGAGTCCACATGCTTCTGTCATTTATCAAGAAACGGTCACTTCTAGATTCAGTTACTATACAAGTGTTTTATTTATGTTTTCTTGATTCCAACAGCTCTGCAAAGTATGAACTGTCATCCTATTCCTGGCTTTACAAATGAGGAAAACAGTGAGTTAACTTTCCACAGCTTCTAAGTGCCATTCGGGATGCTCCTAACACTTGCACCCATGTATGCTAGGTCTTTACAGTGT
This sequence comes from Lepilemur ruficaudatus, assembly GCA_963574885.1. Taxonomy (NCBI): domain Eukaryota; kingdom Metazoa; phylum Chordata; class Mammalia; order Primates; family Lepilemuridae; genus Lepilemur; species Lepilemur ruficaudatus. Next base: position 4,208 of record CAUYRT010053042.1, read on the forward strand.
AATTCCCGTTTCTCTCTCTTCTCTACACGTATTGTATTTCCAGATAAGAGCTTCCCAGAGTCTATAAAAACTGCAGCCAACATGGTTCCAACAAAATCTAGGATGAACTGATACTCACTGTACCACAATCTCCTAATGACTTTCTGTGTACATCTCATAACTGCACGTTAGGGCCAGAACAGAACTCCCTTAACCCCTTGCGGCATCTTGCACAAAGCATAATCACAGTACGTATTAAATGAGAAATGCTGCCCACATAACAGGAGATCCAATTACATAATAACTATCCGACTGGTTCTTAACCTGTTAACGAGACTGGAAGAGGTTTTCTTCGGTAATCTGAAGCAGCTAAATTTCAGAATATTGTGCACTTGTTCTTTCTGCTATCCTGGTTCTCCAAGTAAATATAAGGTTTCTTTCTTTCTTTTTTAATTTCCAACTCTTTACTTACCTATAGCAGGATCTGGATAGGGTAAATCCCGAGGAAAGCTGTAATAGGCCTCAAGAGTAAAAGGTTCCTTTCTATAAAATGTGAGGACTTTAGAGAAAGGAGCAGCATGATTTTTTGGAAAGACTTCACAGTCGCTGAATGGAGGAAAAAGACAAAAATACACAAATTCAGGATATTCCTAACACTTTTACCCATGTATTTATTCTAGGTTTGTTTTTACCCATGTATTCTAGGTTTAAAAATCACTGCATGAGTCCTAGTTTCTCTCTCTTCTCAACTGACATTATTTCAGGTTATAAGAGCTGGGCACAGTGACTCACGCCTGTAATCCTAGCACTTTCAGAGGCCAACGCAGGAGGACTGCTTGAGGCCAGGAGTTCAGGACCAGCCTGAGCAAGAGACCCTGTCTCTACAAAAAATAGAACAATTGGCGGGGCATAGTGGCAAATGCCTGTAGTGCCAGCTACTCGGGAGGCTGAGGCAGGAGGATCGCTTGAGCCCAGGAGTTTGAGGTTGCAGTGAGCTGTGATCACACCACAGTACCTCTACGCTGGGTGACAGAGCAAGAACTTGTCTCATTTTAGGGAGAAAAAGAAGTTTCCGAGAATCTTTACAGATCAAGCAAAGAAACTAACAAATGTATTTATCCTAAATAAAATCAGTGATTGCTTTGCTTCATGCACTATGACAAAATGTTACAGATTTGCATAAGTTGAAATGGAGTCAACATATTACTGAAGCTTAACACTGAATTAACTCTAAGTATAAAAATGATTAACGAACATTACCTTGACCCTTCTTCAGCTGGAGAATTCCATCTCAGAGAGATTGAATACGGTACTACATCAGTGATAGAAAATTCTCTCACTTTGAAAGCCGGCGATAAGATTGCACACTGGAATAGTAATTTTTAAAAATTCAATTTGACAAATATAGACATAAACTGAAATTATTACTAAACCCACAATGAATGGTCTTTTATAAATATTTATATTAATAATTTAATAGTGTATAAACAAGCAGTTTTACAACCTTCTATCATCTGTAAAATTATCTATATAATCTAACTACTCCTTATTTCTTTTCCATTAGCCTGCCCAACCCTCATTTAATTGACGTACACTACCTCATATTGACATGCCAAATTCTAACAGTATTTCAGGCTCAAAATTATGTCTGTCTCTAGTCAATTAATTCACCTCACTATATGCTACAAAGCACAATTCCTTTTGTGACCATCACCTCTACTATCCATTTTAAAGCCAATTTTCAGGATCTTACACCTTGAGATCTCCCTGAGGTAACCTCAGGTTATTAGGCAGGCACATAAACCACTGTCGTCTTGTTGCAATGACCTATAACCGGCTACCTGTGAAAGAAGGAAGCTCACCTGCAACGCGCAGCCTCGCGTCACGGCCTCGTCCGCGTTCAACGTTGTGCTGAGTTCTTTCCCAAAGAATCTGCTGATCTTCTCCTTCACCGCAGGGATCCGTGTGGCACCACCAACTACCTCCACCGCGTGAATATCTTCTTTCTTTAACTCTGTTTTCGCACAATCAGACGTTTATAGTAAAAGAGTCTTTAGATCAGTATTTTACAATAAAACAGCAACATCCTGTAATAATGAAACCATTCACAGACGTATAACAAAACTCCTTCGCTCCCTCACCCCCCTCCACAACACACACACACACACGCATGCACTCACACAGATGTGTCGCTTCTGGAAACCGGAGGTGTTTTGATTCTCAAAATAATGGGGGAGAGGTGGCAAAACAATAGCGGGATTTAAGAGGTGAGGGCCAGGAATATTTAATACTCTGTGACGTACAGGTCCCGCAATCTCTGACAGAGTCTCACGCAAAGAACTGGTAAAACACCCACAGATCAAATGTTCCAGTGAGCTAGCCAGGAGGAAAATAAGAGGGCCTCAAAATCATGGGTTACCCCGACCTGGCATGAGCAAAAGAGGGATTCAGAATCCAGCTACTCCAGTGCTCTCTTCAGAGCATAAACGTAATTCAGATTAAATCACAGGTATAGTCTCCTCATTTCGAAAGAAAAGAATGCACCAAGGCTCTGCTGTTGCTCATAAAATACCTAACAACCACTGACAATTTCTTGAGAAGGGCAATTTGAAGCAATGGGCTGTCCCAGTGTGGAAAGAATGTGCCCATCCACCATAATCACTCTGATTTAACAGCAAGCCTGTACCAGGCTGACAGTATACCGCCACACTCTGACACTGCAACCAACACAATACTACCAGCAAGCACTCTGTCAAAGGTTTTATGAAAGTTGGTAATACATTCCTAAATCAAACAGCCACCTTTTAACCTGAGACAAAATTAATGCGTCTTGTTAAATAGGTATGTAATCATCATGTCTTCCCTCTGTTGTATCTCTCATTCAGCTAAGTAAGGGTTCACTGGCAGAAAAGTTTACAAAACTATCACATCAGCATTGCAAAAGACAATTTTTACCACCATGAAATAACTGAGATGCTTATATCCATCTTTTAGTCTGAATTAGGTTTCTTGGAGAAATTTTTATTAACCTTTCATGAACACTTATCAAAAGATTACTCAGGAAGTGGGGCTGCTCCAGGAGGAACATAAAAAGATGCTTAATATACCACTGCAGTAGTTCCTATAATAAAAATTTGTGTAACTGCTTGGGAAAAACAACATTTTCCAGAGAGGCTGAGATACACAAACAATTCGATCACGAAAATACTTACTGGCTTGATCCAAAACACTACGAAGTGGTGGCTCTACTCTAGCTAGGAGATCATCACACATCTCCAGAAATTTGCCTCTATTTAAAAAAAAAAAAAAAAAAAACAAGGTTAAATCACATTTCCCTTCTATGTGCAGGAGATGGCTAAAATCGAAACACAAACAGCAAGTGTTGGCAGGATGTGGAGAAACCACACGCCTCACACATTCCCAGGAAGTAAAATGAAAATGGTGCAGCCACTTTGGAAAAGCGTTTGGCAGTTCCCAGTGTGGTAAATGTGGAACAGAGTTACCACACGAGCGAGCACTTCCACTCCACGTACAGATCTGAAAGAACTGGGAACGTATGTTCACGAAAAACACTGTACACGGTGTTCACGAGCAGCAGCTTTGTTCACAACAGCCAAAAGGTGGAATCAACCCAGATGGCCGTCAACTACGTTCAGCAATAGAACACAGCGAATACAACGAAAGGAACTGACACGTGTCACGACACGGATTAACTCAGAAAACACGCTAGGTGAAAGACGCCAGTCAGAAAAGAACACACTATTAGACCCCGTGTATGTGAAATGTTCAAAACAGAGAAGACAGAAGGGAGGTCAGCAGCTGCCTGCACTAGAGGGAGGAAGGGAGACCCATTAGCTAACGGGTACAGGGTTACAGGGTTTTCTTTTTTTAACACACTATTTTTTTATTTTGCCTAAGTTTTAGGTTTACACAGAGTTGAATATAAAGAGAATTCCCATACATCCCCCCCGCACCCCCAGCCCAGTTCCCCATCAGCACCGTGCATCCGTGCTACAATCTGTCAAAATTAATGAGCCAATACTGACACTTTCCATTAGGTGACAGCTCCCATTAGGGCTCAGAGTTTCGACAAACGTGTGAACGCCGACCCTTTCGGTATCAAGCAGTACAGTCTCACTGCCGGGAAACTCCCAGTGCTCTACCTATTCGGCATCCCCCACTGGTCTCTAAGCCCCAGGCCACCGCTGATCCTTCTACTGTCGCCACGGTTTTGCCTCTTCCAGAATGCCACACAGTTGGATCACACGGCATGTGGACTTTCCAGATTGGCTTCTCTCACTCAGCAACTGGCACCGAGGTTTCCTCCAGGTCTCTGCACAGCCTGATAGCTCATCTGAGGTTTCATTATGAAGTAATGAAAACTTTCTACTATTCAAGTGTGGTGATGGCTGCCCAGCTCTGCGAATATACTAAAAACCACTGAATTATAAACTTTAATAGGTTGACTTGTTTAAATTACATCTCAATTAAAAAATATAGGCCAGGCGTGGTGGCTCACGCCTGTAATCCTAGCACTCTGGGAGGCCGAGGCGGGTGGATAGCTCAAGGTCAGGAGTTCGGGACCAGCCTGAGCAAGAGCGAGACCTCGTTTCTACTAAAAATAGAAAGAAATTAATTGGCCAACTAAAAATATGTAGAAAAAATTAGCCGGGCATGGTGGCACATGCCTGTAGTCCTAGCTACTCGGGAGGCTGAGGCAGAAGGATTGCTTGAGCCCAGGAGTTTGGGGTTGCTGTGAGCTAGGCTGACGCCACGGCACTCTAGCGCGGGCAACAAAGTAAGACTCTGTCTCAAGGAAGAAAAAAAAAATACATATATATATATACACACACACATACACACACACACACACACACACACACACAGTAAAGGCGTAGAACACACCCTCCAGAATGGCAAAAATTAAAAGACTGCTAATGCCAACGTTGGCGAGGATGTGCAGCAACCAGAGCTCTGGTATGTTATAGAAGGAGTTTAAAATGACAGTCTTCTTTTCTTTCTCTTTTTTTGAGACAGAGTCTCGGGCTAGAGTGCAGTGCCATCATCATACCTCACTACAACCTCAAACTCGTGGGCTCACGTGATCCTCCTGCCTCAGCCTCCTGAACAGCTGGGACTACTGGCATGTATCACCACACCTGGCTAATATTTTCTATTTTTAACAGAGACAGGGTCAGGGTCTTGCTCAGGCTGGTCAGAACTCCTGCCCTCAAGCAAGCCCCTCACCTCAACCTCCCAGAGTGCTAGGATTACTAGCATGAGACCCCATGCCCAGCCTGACAGTCTTATTTCTAATAACGGGAAAACTGAAAAGAGTGCCCATCGATAGAAAAAAATAGTGAACATACAAAGGCCACTAGTCAGCAAGACAGAAGAAGGAAGACATGACATACTCAACAACTAAATGAATCTCAAAAATTTTATGCTGAGTAAAGGAGGCCTCACAGAAAAGACTACATACTATATGATTCCATTAATAAGAAGTTCCAGGACAGACAAATTTAACCTATGGCTCAAAAGATACAAAAATCACATCAGTGATTACCTCTGAGGATGGAGGGCTAAGGAAACTTTCTAACACAATGATCTATTTCACGACAAGGGTACTGGTTACAAAGGTGTATGTGTTTGCCCAAAACTCAGCAAATATGCACTCAAAACTCGAGTATGTCATTATACAAAAATACACCCCAAAAAAACCCACTGACTTATGGTTAATATGCAAACTTCAGTATTTTGGGAGAAGCACACAGATGTCTACAATTTACTTCAAACTATATCAAAAATAAAATTAATGAGCATACACAAGTATGGATAAGTGAACAATTATTGGCATGTGATACGTGATACGGCAAGCGCAGTAAAACATCACCAGTGGAACCTGAGTGGTGGGATGAGGATCGTGTTCACTGCAAAATTCCTTCAACTTTGCTGCATGTCTGCAAGTGTCCATAATTAAAAACGTGAGAAAGCAAAGGAGCAGAGAAGATTCTAGGAAGACTGCAGCAGCAGTGGGAGAGGTTTTTGGTAGTAGTTTCTAAAGTTTTTAAAGTTTTATTAAAATACAACTCATGTGCCATAGAATTCGCCCATTTAAAGAGTAAATTCAGTGACGATACATTTGGAGTGGTCCATCATCACAACCAATTTTAATACATTTTCGCCACTCTAAAAAGGACATCTTCATCACTCTCAACTGTTTTCTCCAACCCCTACACACATCCCTCAGCCCTTGTCTCTGTAGATTTGCCTGTATCTGGACATTTCATATAAACAGGAGTATCAGTTATGTGGTCCTCTGCAACTGACTTCTCTCATTAGCATGAAGTTTCCAAGGTTCATCCGTGTTTTATTATGTACCCATACTGCACTGTTTAAATTTCCAAACAGTATCCCACAGTATGGACATTCTACATTTGTTTATGTAGGATCAGTCAGACACTGGGTTGTTTCCACCTTTTGGCTATTACGAGTAGTGGTGCTATGAATGTTCGTGTTTGAGTTTTTGTGTGGACATGTTTTCATTTCTCTTGGGTATGTATCTATGGGTCCAACTGCATGGTAAGTCTATGTTTAACCTTTTGAGAAACTGCCAGACTGTTTCCTAAAATGGCTGCACCATTTTACATTCCCACCAGCAGCATGAGTATTTCTGCACATTCTCTCCAATGATTACTGTCTTTTTTACAACATGCAATAATCCTAGTGGCTGTGAAGCAGTATCTCGTTGTGGTTTTGACTTGCATTTTCTTGATGGCCAATGGTCTAAAGCATCTTCTTGTGCTTATTGGCCATCTGTATAACCTATCCTGAAGAAACGTCTATTCAGATTCTTTGCCTATTTTTTATTTGGGCTGTAGTTTAAGTTGTAACAGTTCTTTATATATTCTAGATACAAGTTGATATAGTGTTTTAATCTCTTCATATCGCATCAAATAAATACACAGAGCAGCTAGGACAGCAAAACCAAAACCCATTAAATAAACTAACAACAAAGTATACCCACAAATCTCAAAACACAAACGGGCAGAGACAAACCATGGACAGCTACAATGCCCGCTTAGTATCAGCTCTGCAAAAGGAAGGAAAATGAAACAACAGGGCATATAACAGACCTGAAAAACTCCAGAATAATCAAAACTCAGCAGGCCAATTTTGAAACAGGAGCTGAAATCAGGAAGGGTCTGCACACTCCAAAACAAAAGAGGCCTTCAATGAGGTGTACGGGGACTATATAACAAACTGAACCCAACCTAAAATTCCCTTCAAGGAAAAAGGATTACACTGAAGAAAAACTGCTGATTAAAAAATCCAAATTGGCCTGCTGCAGTGGCTCACGCCTGTAATCCCAACACTTTGGGAGGCCAAGGGAGGAGGACCGCTTGACACCAAGAGTTCAAGGCCAGCCTGGGCAACATAGCAAGACCACATCTCTACAAAAAAATAAAAATTAGCCAAACATGACAGCACATACCTGTAGTCCCTGCTACAGGCTAGATGACAGAGTGAGACCCTATCTCAAATAACTACATAAATAAATAAAATGTGGTATGTATCTGTGCAATGAAATATTATTTGCCAAAAAAACCAATGAAGTACTAATACATGCTACAGTGTGGATGAACCTCAAAAACTGTTTGCTAGGCCGGGCGCGGCGGCTCACGCCTGTAATCCTAGCACTCTGGGTGGCCAAGGCGGGTGGATTGTTCAAGGTCAGGAGTTCTAAACCAGCCTGAGCAAGAGCGAGACCTCGTCTCTACTATAAATAGAAAGAAATTAATTGGCCAACTAAAAATATATACAAAAAATTAGCCGGGCATGGTGGCGCATGTAGTCCCAGCTACTCGGGAGGCTGAGGCGGGAGGATTGCCTGAGCCCAGGAGTTTGAGGTTGCTGTGAGCTAGGCTGACGCCACGGCACTCACTCTAGCCCGGGCAGCAGAGTGAGACTCTGTCTCAAAAAAAAAACAAAAAAAAAACTTTTTGCTAAATGAAAGAAGTCAGCCACAAAAGAAGCCAGACACATATTACATGACTCCATTTACATGAAATATCCAGAATAGGTAAACCAATAGAGACAGAAAACAGACTGGTGATTACCAAGGCCAGAGGCAAGGCGAAATGGGAAATAATTGCTTAATGAAGATAGGGTTTTATTTTGGGATGAAAATGTTTTTTTTCAAGAGACAGACATGGCCACCGCACAACACTGAGAATGTACTAAATGCCACTGAACTGTTCACTTTAAAATGGTTAATTTTATAGTATGTAAATTTCACCTCAAGTTTTTTAAAAATGAAGACAATGTTAATCAGAACACTGTGATATCATGTCAGAAATTAACGAAAGATTATTTCTGACATTACAGCGTTTCTTAAATCTAAAGAAGAGAAAAAAGTGGGCATTAAATGACGTGCTCACAGTGCAGACACAGCATACCACTGCTTAATACAAACAGCAAACTGTCAAATTCAGCTTTTGAAAAAATTTAAATGACTTTACAGGTGTCTATTTAGCTCTTATAAATAAATAACATTTCACCAACAATTTCTGAAACACATACTCATCTATCACCAGATTTCTTGACACATACACACAAAAAAAACTGTCACTTCATAAAAATGAAAGCCATCACTTTCAAATAGGGAAAAAAGGCAACTATAAATTTGTATACCAGACAATAAACACCATCTCGATTTTTTAAGAACAGCTCAGGCACACTTCCCCAAAGAAGCCGTCAGTCATGCGTGAATTATACCAGCAGAGCTCAAAACCAAAAGAACATCTCACTCCCATCACCCAATCAACTGAACCAGGCAACAGTAACACTCTGGGTATTTCTGAGGAGAGCCGTGAAGTATCAGTTACCCAGAATTCACACAGCACTGTACCAAAAGAGCTGCCCCTCAAGTGACCCTGACCCACTCAAAAAGAACAGTTTCTGCCGGGCGCGGTGGCTCACGCCTGTAATCCCAGCACTCTGGGAGGCCGAGGCGGGTGGATCGCTCAAGGTCAGGAGTTCGAAACCAGCCTGAGCAAGAGCAAGACCCCGTCTCTACTATAAATAAAGAAATTAATTGGCCAACCAAAAATATATGTAAAAAAAAAAATTAGCCGGGCATGGTGGCGCATGCCTGTAGTCCCAGCTACTTTGGGAGGCTGAGGCAGAAGGATCGCTTGAGCCCAGGAGTTTGAGGTTGCTGTGAGCTAAGCTGACGCCACGGCACTCTACAGCCTGGGCAACACAGTGAGACTCTGTCTCAAAAAAAAAAAAGGACAGTTTCTTAATCACTGGGAAAATTAATTTCAACTTAATTCTGCATTAAAGCACTTTGCTCTGACTTTGTGAAAACTGATCAACTCGTGTATAAGAAATACATTTCTGCAACACTCAATCAGAACA
>CAUYRT010053043.1:0-13829 GCA_963574885.1 Lepilemur ruficaudatus
GAAATTAATTGGCCAACTAAATATATATAGAAAAAACTAGCTGGGCATGGTAGCGCATGCCTGTAGTCCCAGCTACTTGGGAGGCTGAGGCAGAAGGATCGCTAGAGCCCAGGAGTTTGAGGTTGTTGTGAGCTAGGCTGACGCCACGGCACTCTAGCCCGGGCAACAGAGTGAGACTCTGTCTCAAAAAAAAAAAAAAAAAAAAGTTAAAATATTACAAATGATGTATCACAGATCTGCATCATAATTATTCAGTGGCTGGCGAGGACTGTGGGGACATGTGGGGTTTAGATGAAATAGGTTGGCATGAGTTGGAAACTGTTAAGGGTGGGTGGCGGATCTCGCAACACTGAGCTTTACCTGGGCCCTGTGCTTCTAGAAAAGTGACGGTTAAGAAATCCCACCGAGAGGTGGCCCAGGAAATGGCTTACTGCAAAAAACTGCCATTCCCCATGTGACTGAGACAAGACCCCTTATTGATCTATGACAGGGTCAGATACAGACCCTCCAAATTCCCACTATTTGTCTCATAAATGACTAGGTGAACTGTGTGTCCCCACTGACCAGTCTAGACAAAATGCCTGCTAACTTGACTGTATTGTAGTCAGGTACCTCTCCTTTCCCCAGGCCCCTGAACTTGGGCCTGCCCTGGGACTGGAGCAATGGGATGGGGAACACCGCCACCATCCCCCTTCACAGCCCCCCCAAGTATCCACTGATCGAAACGTTTTCTCTTCAAGTGCTGGATCACCCCACTCCCCCACATCCAGTTATTTCTAGACTTGTTTTACTTCTTTCTGTAAAAGCCTTTCAGCCTTCATTCCGAGAAGCTCCCAGATCTTGTGTCCAGAGCATTCTCCCTATTACAGGAAGTCTTCTCAAATGATGTCCCTCCTTGCCTAGGGCCAGATGTGTTTTTTATTTGACAGATACTTGGGGTTTTCTTATATTAATCTTTGCACTTCTGTATATGTTTGATAACTTCCATAACAAAAAGTTTTAAAGTAATATATGTTGACATCTGAGGGAAGTAACTGAAAGAACAGAAAAACAATCAAATTGCTGTCAAACAAGCAGAAGAAAAGAAAGATTTCAACAGAAGGAAAGGAAGAAGAAAAATAAGCAAACAAAAAAGATAATAAACAGAAAAAACAAAATAAGTCAGTCCCACTGCATATTTCTGTAACCACTATAAATATACTCACCTATGAGGGCAGAATCTATGGAACTGAATTGGAATATACAAACTGTGAAGCTGCCCGTAAGAACCTCACCCAAATCTTCCAAAGAGCTCTCAGATTCCTCCTACTCTGATATAACTTGTGTGTGTTAGAATTTTTGAGGATCTGAGCTTAAAGGGGCTTTGGTAATCTAAATGGCGTTTTAGTTGAGGAAGCAGAATCAGACAGGTAGAGTTAACCTACTCAGGGCTCTGTATTCATGAGGGCCAGGGAAACCGGAAACTGGATCTCCTTTCAATCCAAACATTTTCCCATTCACCTGTGACTGATTTATTAACAGCAGGACATAAGATTAGTCTAGAACAGACACAGGATTTCATCAGATTTAAAAATTTGCCTCACTTTATGGACAACAGAAAACCAGTGTTGGTGGAAATGTGGAGTGGCGAAGGCTTGAGAGCAATTTGTCAGGCACCACAGACATACATTCACTGAAAAGTCTGGAAGGAAACATACCCAAATCGGTAAGAGTGATTCTCTCCTTAGCGGGCAGGGTGAGTTGGGAATGCGCGGTGGAAAAAAGAGATCTTTGGGTTTTTTTTTGTACTGTCTTTATAATTTTCTATGGGGAGTATGTTCACATTATGATTTTATTAAAAGATTTTTCTATCTCCATGGCCACCTCTGAGTGACATGCCATCTCTCTCTGGAGAACGGCTAAAAACTCTAGCCCTGCCCTGACAGAGATCCAGGGGAGGGGGCCGTGGGGCTTGATGACACGCCTCTCGTGGGATACTTCTTTATCCTGGTGGGGGCCCGGTGCCTAAGTGTCCAACCCAAAGTGAGGTGTCCCCCTCACAGGAAACTTGTTTATCCCAGAAGGCACCCTTGCGGCTCTTCTCTGGCCTGTGTCCAGCTTATTCGTACCCAGAGAGCCATTCTCTAGGAGAGCCCTGACTGGGAGGAGAGTTGGGGTCAGGTGTTTGGGTCAACAAAGTACGTAAAGTAGCAGAAGTGGTGTACTATTCACAGGTCCCAGAGAGACAAGCAGTGACCACAAGGGCTGACAGGAAGTCCAGAGGCAGCAGGTGCTCAGCAGCAGGTGGTGAGTGGGGAGAGACAGGAGAGAGGAGAGAGAGAGACAGGATCTGTGGGACCAAAACCTTTATTGGAGCCCAAGACAGTCCCCAGGCAGGTTTGCCATGGGGCATTCTAACTGGTGGGTGCTAAACAAGCAGGTACCAGCTCCCTGGGGGAGCCCTGTGACTGAGAGGTGGTCACCGACTGTGGCATATCTACACAGTCCATGTGCGGTGCAGGATTACTGGGGCAAGTAGGTTGTACCTGGCTGCTCCATGGGGGGGAGGTGGTCAGTTGTGTAGGGAGGCAGTTGTGTAGGGCTGATATCTGGATGGGCTACACTGAGGAACTGGGAGGAGATGGAGAGCTGGAAACTGTAAACCCTGCTTCTGGTGTGGGAAAGTAACATTGAAAATGGAACCAAAGCAATGTAAATTGTAAATTTACTCCACTCAATTCCTTACAATGGCTCTGTATCTATCAGGCTTCTTGGGCTCATGCAGTATAACCAGCTAAATGTGGAAAGAGAAGAGGGGTGAGGGAGATGGAGGGAGGGAAGACAGGAAGGAGGGCAGGCTGGCCATTTTAAAATGTAGGTCAGCACTACCTTCACTTTACACAGAGAGAAAGGAGACTCATGAAATGGGTTGCGCAAATCAGTCAGTAAGTGTTGGAACCAACTTTCAGACCCACGGGTGTGTTTGTGAAGTCCACGTTGCATGGCGCAACAAACGGGATGTGCTGCTTTCCAGGACATCTGGCGAGCTACTGCCTTGCTCAACTCTGTGGAGCAAGGCTATTCTTCCTGGGTCTGGGGATTCCCCATCGATGCTATAGAACAAGGAATTTCTCACGGGGCTAGACTTGGTCTAGTGAGTGAGAGCAGGTGCAGAAGGCTGGGCAAACTGTGCCCTGTGTCTAGCATTGAATGTGCAGTCATCCCGTCAGCCAGGCAGGCTGTGGAGAGGAAGGGTGCACATGGGGATCGTGTGCTGTGGGACAAGCTTGCAGCAGCACATCTGTGCCCTGTGCTGGGACAGGCTGGAGGTGGCCCTGGCAGCAGCTGTAGGAGCCGCAGGCCTGGGACCAGCAGATCAGATAGATCAGCAACAGTGTGTACTGGCTGTCACCCTATGATGTCTTGCATCAACCTTCAGAATGTGGCACATGTGACGCTGCCTCACTTCTGCTTTCCAAATCTCAGGAAATGTCTTGTGATCAACGCTAACCTTGAACCCGCCAGGGAAGGAAATCCTGTGAAAGACTTCAGAGTACACCTGTTACTAAAGATCAGAAATGCCAGAAGCTTGCTGCCCTAGTTCACCTGGTAGCTTACACGTGCCTCAGTATAAGCCAATCAGATCGTGTCCATGGTTTCAATAGGGAGCAACAAGGCAGCAAGGGCAGTAGTGAATTCTTCCTGTTCTGTCGGACCAGTTCCCACAGTTCATGTTGTACACAGCATGAATCCAGGAACCACGGGGCTGGGTCTCTGTGACCTTCAGCACACACTCTGCTCCCCAGGCCTGTTTCTCCATCTTTAAAATGGGCATGAAATGTCTAACATACCGTGTGGTAGAGTATGAATTGCATAAGCCGTCTTAGGTTTGAAACTTCATTGGGTTCTTGCAAAGTATCCTCCCTACCCCTACCCGTGTATCTTCTAAGCCTGATTCTCTAGGCTTCCTGGTGGACTTTCGCTTCGCAAAGTTTGGCTTCCCACTAAAAGAACAGGAGGCACTTCATCATGGGGTTGGTGGGGTGTTGGTTCTCTGCACTATGTGCTGGGGCTGCTGGCAGGACTTTTTCTGTCTTTAGGCTGGCTGGCTCTTTTCTGGTGTCACTGACAAGTTAATGGTTGAGAACCTTGCCCCTGCCTCTCCAAAAGACAAGCAGAAGTGATGCTTTTTCACGCTTATTGATTCACCACCTCCAAGATGTCTGCAATCAGCCTTTCTCCCTCCTCTTGTGACCGTGAAGGCTCATCCACTTGAGACCTGTGCACCCAACCTCTTTCCAGATGGCCTGCTGCTTGGCGACGTAGTTTCACCTTAGTGATAGGCACCAAAGTCTTGTTTGTGATTTCAGGTCTTTGGGCTTCACTTGTCCACATTAACCCAAGGGTGAAATCCTCGCCCAGGCCGAGTTCCTTGTTCTGCCGTAGGAACAGAACCCTGACTGCTCTGAGCCTGAAACGAAACCTCACAGAGGGCAGGTCCTCTCATCAAAAACAGTTCAGCATCTGGCTCTTTCAGTCATGGTTTTTTATAAAGTGAAGACACAGGAGACTGAAAAAAAAAAAAAAACTTTACTAAAGATGTGAAGGGCATTTACAAAATGCCAAGGAAAACCATCCCCTATTCATTTTTTAAATCTCAAGAGCCTCTGAGGCCTTGAACGTTCACTGGGTACCAGGAAACAATGCGACTCTTTCACAGCGTGAAGGCTATTTTTGTTTCTCAACATCCCAGTATTAGTTACCCAAAGTTTGCCTCTACTGGGCCCTGACTTATACTTCTTGAGTCTCTGTGCACATGTTCAGAGTTTCTTGAGCTGCTCCTACTAGTCACAGCTTCACTTCAGTGTTCCCGCAGGTAGAGGTATGCATAACATCCCTTAGCGTTATGTTCTCTGAGCACTGATGGCAGCTGGAAAATGAGCAAAGGGTAGTACTGAGGAATCAGCAAATTAAAACCTTAAATCTAAGGCGGACAATTCCATTCTCCTCAACTGAAACAGGTGGGTAATGCTTTTATAAGAGATACTGTATGGTTTTGTGTACACAGCACACAATGTTTAACAAGATGTTATTTCATCTAAGTCTACAAACAGATTTAGGGAAAACCTCCAAACTATTTCCCCAAATGACTGACATAGGGAAAAAAAAAAGAAAGAAAAAAAGAAGAGGAGGGGCACAAATTAATAGCCCACTCAGACTTTGAATAGAAGGGAAGACGTTTTTACAAAATCTTGGTGGAGATGCACCCCAGGGATGATCTGGCCTCAGTCAAGAGCCATTTTTCCTGTCGCTAAACTGACCACAAGCAGGAAAGCTGTCCACAGAGGAGACAGTGGCTGCTTGTATCCTAGGGCTTCTCATATAAGCAGCAGCTCCACAGTCACCAAAGGTATTGTTCACAATACACCTTAGTGACATGGGTCCATGATAATGTAGCTTTATAACATACCCACTGTAAGTTCATATTTAATACAAATCAGAAATTCATGAAACTACAAGCCATTTACAACATATAGATATAGGACTGTCCCTTTACAAAGGGCTCACAATCTGAACTGGCCTTTTAAAATGGCAAATAGTCTTAGCATAATATTGTAAACAAATGACTCCAATATAAAAAAACAAAACGTAGTACAACATGTAATTATTAAAGACTCTCGGTAAGATTTTCAGAAAACCCAGGGATACATTTTATATCACAAAATGGTCCATATCGCCCAAAAATGTCTTTTGATTGGACAGTAAAGTAGTATTTGTTGGAAACTAAAAATTGAGATAAAGTACATGCCATCGGGAGTGGTAAAGCTTTAATTTCTCCAATTTTCTTCCAAATCAGTTTATTATTAGGGATCTCATGACACAGGAAGAGGTGGTAGCTTTCCACAGGAGCACACTTGGGATTGATTTTGGTGATGTTCCAAGTCAGGGCAATGCCCCTGGGTCTCAAAACCCGTTTCACTTTGAGCTCAGGCTTCTGGGGAGGAAGGGTGTCTCGGATTTTGTCCACCAGTTCAGGTAGTAGTGGTGGTGGTTCAGGGAGAGGTGGCAGGTGCTCAAAGGACTCAAGAACCTAAAAACACGTTTGTACAAAGTTTAGCAAGCTGGCTTGGTGGGTACCAATTATTTTAAAGTGGTTAACAGCAGTTGTAAAAATATATATTTCCCATTCTTCAATCCTTTTGTCAAAATAAAAAGATATTTCAAGAATTATGTGTGGCTGGATCCTGTCTTTTAAACATAAGCCTCTTTTGGGGTTAAGATTTCTACACTCCGGAACATCACTAATGCAGAGCGGATTAGGTCTCAGACATTCTGGATAAATATTCCATTTCACTTCTAAATTATGTTCTCAAATACACTAATTTACAGGAGAAGTGTCAGTACGTGAGAGCATGCTTCCCTCCACTCTTACCAAAAATGACTATTGCTTGTAAAATAAAAATGCTTATCCAATTTGTTGGATGAAAAAAATGTATTTAATTTCTGTAGCTTCTGTAAAATTAAATTGATTTTAATTGTGTAAGTAGATTCACAATAGCACATTTTAAAAAGCACATTAAAGTGTTAAGTTGAAATGTGACCCAAATATTTCTTCAGAGTAAAACAATTTGGAATGAATATCCCTTACAGAGCACTTCATTTCAGTACCTGGGCTGCATTTTGTGCGACTAGGGTTGTTTCATTTGAGTTTAAAACAGCTTTTGAAGGTGACTCCAGGGTGGACACTGGATGTTCTGTGAACAATACAAAGTTTAAAAAGTAAAATTTATCTGTAATAATCAATCCCATAGCCTTTAAGCAAATAATTTAAGTCTTGGGTAATAATTAAATGTGAACTAAATTTACAAGACTGAAATATGAAGCCATTTATAATCATGTCTGAATATATGAGACACATAAGTCCTAGGAATTCAAACTAAGAATCATGCAGGCTAGAAGTTTTACTACTTTTTTTTCCTCCTCCTTCTTTTTTCCCTCGTCCGACCCCCCAGAGTTAAAGAAATCTCTACTAAAAGGGTCTGTGTTAATCTGGAGAGAATTAGGTATAAGTTGTGGGCTGGGCCGGGCGCGGTGGCTCATGCCTGTAATCCTAGCACTCTGGGAAGCCGAGGCGGGTGGATCGCTCAAGGTCAGGCGTTCTAAACCAGCCTGAGAAGGAGCGAGACCCCATCTCTACTATAAATAAAAAGAAATTAATCGGCCAACTAAAAATATATAGGAAAAAAAAAAATTAGCTGGGCATGGTGGCACATGCCTGTAGTCCCAGCTACTCAGGAGGCTGAGGCAGGATTGTTTGAGTCCAGGAGTTTGAGGTTGCTGTGAGCTAGGATGACACCAAGGCACTCTAGCCCGGGCAACAGAGTGAGACGCTGTCTCAAAAAACAAAAACAAACAAACAAACAAAAAACGAACTGTGGGCTGGGGAAAAAGAGGAGGAGGAAGGAGGGACAGAAAGGAAAATGGAAGAGAGAAAGAGATGGTGAGAGGAAGAAGTGGGGTGGGCAGAAAAAAGGTGGGTGGGAGGGAGAGAAAGAAGGTGTAAGCAGGCGCAAGAATGGTTTAAAAACAACTGGGGAGAATAAGTATGGTTAAGAAAAGGGGCCTCCTGTTAGAAAGTATTAGAGTTGGATAGCTAAAAGTTCCAGAAATTTGAACATATCTAAGAAGCAGTAAAAATCATTTTAGGTCCATTGTATGACTAGCGATATAACTATTTAATGTACTTTATGAATCCCCAAATTAAATTTTTTGTATTTTTTTTTTTGACTGACAAAGATGAACAAGATTCTGCATTGTGTTTCAAAGTTAAATTATTAGTCTCTTTATTGGTATTAAAAAAAATCTTTCTAGAAGTAATGACTTTATAGTCTTAATCTAAGAGAATCTGTACTGCCTTTTCACACTGGTTTAATTAACGAGAACTAGATTTGTAAAATCATAATCTGCAGGTTATGTAGATAACCTCCTCACCTCCTGAAGTGCTGGGATTACAACTGAGCTACAGTGCCCACCCAAAACATGGTTTTGTTTTGGTTTTTAAAGGGAACTCTCAACAAAAAAAGCATGGCTTTTAAAGTTTGTATTTTTGAAATGAACTATTGAGACATAATTTATAATTTATACCCATTTTAGGTATGAGTATACAGCATACATCTGTTCCTCTGACCATCTTTGGTACAACTATCGTCATACGTTAACTTCTAAACATAAACTCTACAATAGGTGTTATATCCCTTTGTGTAAATCCACTTTCCATCTTTTATCATGTTACTATCACTTGAAAAAGTTCCTTTATTTCTGATAGCAAAGGTCTGCTGGCAACAAATTTTGTTTATCTGAAAAAGTCTTAATTTCCTTCCATTTTTGAAAGACATTTGCTAGATATAGAATTCTAGGTTGACAGTTATTTTCTCCCATCCTTTTAATGATGTCATTTGCCTGCCTTTTGGTTTGCATTGTTCTGAGAATTCTGTGAATTCTTTGTTCTCCTATCTGTAGTGTATCTTCGTTTTTCTGTTTATCTCTGGTTTTCAGGAACTTGATTATGATATCGTATCTTGGTATGGTTTTCTTTGTGTCTATCCTATTTGGAATTTATTGAACATCGTGGATATGTGGGTTTATATTTTTCATTAAATTTGGATGAGGCCTTATAACTGGTTCCCAGCCCCCGATGATTATATTTCACTTCTTTTGACTAAAATCTGAGAAAGAGGACATTGCTATCACTCTCCCTCTACATTTTCATGGCACCTCCCAGATCTGTTTCTGTGTGTATTCTCTCAGCTGCTGTTGCATGGTTAGGGGAAAAAAGTGTGTACCACAAGAAGAAAAGAGATTGTAATAGCCCCAAACAACCCAGAAGTCTTTCAATGGGTGAATGGATTCTCAACAAGGAGTGCAGGAAAAGAAAATATATATATATATTTTTTTTCTGAAGAAAACAAAAAAATCAGTGGGTGAATGGATAAACAAATTATGATATATCCACACCATGGGCTACTCCTGGCAATAAAAGGGAACACTACTGACACACAGTAACAACAATGTGGATGACCCTCAAGAAAATTATGCTGAGTGAAAGAAGCCAATCTCAGAAGGACCCATATTGTATTATCACACTCATATCACATTTGTGAAATAATGTAATCATAGTGATGAAGAACAGATTAGTGGTTACCAGGGGTTAGGGATTCAGGGGCAGGAGGTAGCTGTGGCTATAAAGGGGTAGCATAGGGGAGCCTTGTACGGAAAGAATAGTTCTATACTTTGATTATGGTGGCAGTTACATGAACATGAATCCACACGTGATAAAATTACATAGAGCTATAAACAAATGCATGCTAACACACTAAAACTCCGTAAATGGGTCCATAGTGAGTTTTGAGTTGTTACCCTTCCCTTTCTTAACAAACAGAAAAATTAAAAAATCTTTTACCTGTGTTATAGCTAGATAGGCCTTCTCTTGTCAAATCAATTACAGAAACAAGTTTCTTCTGTACAGTCTGAAAAATGGTTTAAAAAATAAGGTTTGTGCCTCAAAGCTAAAAATGTTTTTTAAAAAGGAAACACATAACTTTAGAAACAAGAAATTGAACATTCTCTAAATCTCTTATGGTTTACTTTACTATGAAACACTACTATGAAAAACAAGCTCTTATAAAAGACTATATGGATTCTAGAATATGACTAGGCAGAGTCTAAATGAATTTGGTAAATGAGTATGGTGGTGAAATATGTTCATCATTAGCTGTCTTCTTTTCAATGTGTAAGCTGAACTGGAACCTGGTTAGGCTAATCAGACACTAATTTCTCAGAGAACGAATCACCTAAAGAATGACTTAAGTCATCCAACATGTAGCAAACACTAAAGCTCCTAGAACTAACATATGTAAATGAACAGTGTTCAGAGACAATATTTATTACCCACCGTAACTTCAGTTTCAGCATTAAATGGATCGCTGGAATTTCCCGATATAATTTTTCTAATATCTGAAAGAAAATTAAAATATGAATATATTTGACAAGCTGATTAAACTATTAATTTATGGACTTTGTAATATATGAATGCTGAAACACAATGGGATGCTAATCATATAATCATAAAAAGTAATTCAATTGACTTTACCTATTCCAAAGGTTGATGATCCAATGTTTTAAAAAAAGGTAGATTTTTTGGGGGAAAAGATTTTTTCCCTTCTTTATGACTGTATTAGTAACTCTTTCTGAAAAATCTGAAAATGATTTTAGTATTTGAGAAAATACACTTGGAAATGCACATTTTTTTATTCACAGTATCTTTAGAATAAATTGCCTGAGATAGCTAAGGAGCACTCTTCCTGGAACCAGTAGGAAGCCTCAGATAAATGTTTAACATCTTTAGTAACTCTCTGATTTACAATCTCAACAGCCCAAACTGTGTGGGACAATATATATAGCTATATAAGTGGAGGCAAAGCTTTCTGAAATTAAGATGCAAATACTACAATACGGTAAAAAAATGAAATGGGAAATTTTGGATGAGAAATTATGAGCCAAACAAGAAGGCTATTTCAAGAAAGAGAAAAGTTATCATTGGATTTCAGGTTAAAATCATTTAAGTGTAATAAGACCCAAACTCTAAAAAGCAACAAAAGTGTTATAAAAAAAAAAAGTTAAAAACAATCAGAGAAAATAATAAAGTTTAAATCTCAAGTAGACTATGCAACAACTTAATAGAAAAAAGAAATGCAAAAAGCCAACCACCACTACCACCAACAGAAGGCCAAGGTAAACAACAAAAAATAGTGTATGTGAAAGCTAAGTAGTTTTACAACTTGCAAAGTCATTAAATAAACACAGTAACAAAACAACAGGCCATAAGCTAATAAAACACAAGGTTAAAAAGAAATGTCCATTATATTAAGAAATCATTTATGTAATATTATGATATAAATCAGAACATTTTTGAGAGTACATTTGAATCTTTTAATTTATTAAAAGATATTCAATTATTTTAAACAAACATTGATTTAAGACTTTCTAATTTGATGATCATATTCTAATCAACTTAAGATACCTGTTGGATCTGATGTAATTGGAGTTGTCAAATTAGGACTTTCCACAGAAATCAACATAACATCATCATTGTTACTAAAATAAAAAAAATTGAAAACAAAAATAAACTAAACATGCATCATCAGGCTTTAACATGCAATTAGTGGTTAGAGTTCCTCTAGCTTAACATTTTAATATGTTTACTGAACAATTTGGGAGGAAATGGCGATCACAAAACCAAATACCAAAGAAACCCCAGGTATTACCAATTCAATGATATGACCAAAAGTTCATGAAAATCCAATAGTAGACCCATAAAACTGAGCAGGGATCTATTCAGTGAATCCAAATATATAATGTATAAATATACAATAGACATAAATGTATAAAATACACAAATTATCACTTGAGCACAGAAAGTTGCCTTCATAAAATGAAACAAACAACTGAAAGAAACCCATTAAGACACTTACAGATACTCTCTTAAAAACTGAAGACTAATAAAGCCATTAAAAAAACTGACACCATATTATATAGTGATATATACAGTAGCAATATTTACCACAAATTTTGTAAACTAAGGCAATGATGGTTAATGATGCTATGGTTATTGAATATTCTGAGCCAGATCATCTTCTGCTGCCATTTTGACCCTGACTCCACTTTTATGATTTTGACATTTTAAGTTAGAATTTTGTTAAGAAAACCCTGAGACAAATTTAATTAAACTCATTAAAATCCTGTATCAATTTTGTGTGGTTTTCTTTTTTTTTTTTTTGAGACACAGTCTAGCCTGTTGTCCAGGCTAGAGTGCCGTGGCATCAGCCTAGCTCACAGCAACCTCAAACTCCTGGGCTCAAGCAATCCTTCTGCCTCAGCCTCCCGAGTAGCTGGGACTACACGCATGGGCCACCATGCCTGGCTCATTTTTTCTATATAATTTTAGTTGTCCAGCTAATTTCTTTCTATTTTTAGTAGAGACGAGGTCTTGCTCTTGTTTAGGCTGGTCTTGAACTCCTAAGCTCAAACGATCCTCCCGCCTCGGCCTCCCAGAGTGTCAGGATTACAGGTGTGAGCCACTGCACCCAGTTTAAAATCCTGTGTCAGTTTTCTACACAGCATAATTATACCATTTTCTTGTAGATGGCTTCTATTCTTAGTGTTCGTATTTAGGTCTACAATCCATTTTGAGTTAATTTTTGTATATGGTGTGAAGTAAGTGCTGGGGTTCACCTTTCCCCTCTAGTTAGTCCAGTAACATCTGTCGAAAAACTTTTTCCTATTAAATTACCATGGCATGCTTATTGTAAACCAATGGACCACATGTGTATTCTTTAGTCTGTCCACTGATCTGTTATCTATCCTTATGTCAAAACCACTGTCTTTTATTACAGCTTTACAATAAGTCTTGAACTCAGGTAGAATAAGTCTCCCAATTTTGCTCTTCTTTTATATATTGTTTTCATCTTCTAGGTCGTTACAGTTTCATATAAGTTTTTAATCAGTTTGTTACCTTTTACCGAAAAGGCTGCTAGGATTTTGATTGGGATTACAGAACAATGTGGGCTGAATTGACATCTTAACAATAATGAATTTTCTGATTCATTAAAGTTGCATATCTCACCATTTATTTAGGTCTGTTTTAATTTCTTCAGTAACATGTTTTAGTTTTTCCTTAAGTATATCATGTTTTCTGTTATTGTAAACAATACTGATTCTAAATTTCAAATTCCAATTGTTGCCTTAGTTTGCATGGCGTACAGTAAGAGGTCTGCTGCCATTCTTATTTCTTGTTCCTTTCTATGTGATGTCTTTTCTCTCTCTGGTTACTTTTTAAGATTTTGTACTCATCACCGACTTTCAGCAATCTGATATGATGTGGCTTTGTATGGTTTTATGTTTCTATTGCTTGGGAATTAACTTTTCTTTTACATTTATGGGTTGAGTTTGTATCAAATATAGAAAAATTTCATTGTATCTTCAAATATATTTTCTGCCCCTTAGTTATATTCCAATAATATATATTTGACTGCTTGATTCTGCTCCATAGGTTTCTGATACGTTGTTTTTACAGTCTTTTCCTCTCGTGTTTTAGTTTGAACAGTTTCCGTTCCTATTTCACTGATTTTCTTTTTAAAAAGCACTAATTACTATGTTGTTAATTGTATCCACTCAACTCTTCAATTTAGTTATCATCTTTTTCATTCCACAAGTTCATTTCATCTACTAATAAAGTTCAACTTTGTGTCTTCTATGTTAATATCTCCCATGTCTCTCATGTTCATGTTTTTCTCTATACTGTTGAACATGAGGTATATATATGTTGACAATATCTGTTTGGGATCTCCCCATCACTACTCTTTGACCTGGAAAATGTCCCCAGGCAGCAGGCTGGGACAATGGTAGGGCTCATTTCATTTATTTCCCTACTCTCAGGGATCATAATGCTGAGCTCCCTATTTAACAGTATCTGGTCACAATTCATTTTCTTTTTTTAGCCCAATTTTTGAGTTGTTTACAGCAAAACATCAGTTCCTGTAGCTATTAATGCTTCATGGGCAAAAGCAGAAAATTTCAGCATATTTATTTTGTGAAATCAACTGATTTCCATACACATTTAAAGCAAATTTAATGCAATTTTTTTCATATCAAATTTATTGGTGGAGGTGGGAAGGGGGTGGATAATAGGAGGTTGCTTGGTAGGTGCAATGTGTATTTTTTTTTTTTTTTTGAGACAGAGTCTCACTGTGTTGCCCGGGCTAGAGTGCCGTGGCATCAGCCTAGCTCACAGC
>CAUYRT010053045.1:0-21103 GCA_963574885.1 Lepilemur ruficaudatus
TGTCATTTGTGACAACATGGATGAACCTGGAGGACATTATGCTAAGTGATTTAAGCCAGATACAGAAAGACAAATAATGCATATGAAATCTAATGCATCTTAGTGGGTGGAGTCTAAAAAAGTTGAATGCATAGAAGTAGAGAGTAGAAGGATGGTTAGCAGAGGTTGGGCAGTGGCGGGAATGGGGAAATGTTGGTCAAAGGGCACGACATTTCGGTAAGAAGGAATACATTTTTCATTAAATTAGAAAGGATAGTTTTGTTTTTGAAGCTTTTATTCTATTTTCATAATAAAACACCATGGCCCCAAGGAAAAATTTTTTTTCTAATGTGGCAGTGTGTTAAATACTTATCAGCTTTTATAGTGAGAACATTGGAAATTTACTTTTTTAGCAATTTTGAAATATGTATACAATAAATTATTATTAACTATAGTCACCATGCTGTGCAATATATTTCCAAAAATGTGTTCCTTCTTACCGAAATGTTGTGCCCTTTGACCAACATTTCCCCATTCCCGCCACTGCCCAACCTCTGCTAACCATCCTTCTACTCTCGACTTCTATGCATTCAACTTTTTTAGACTCCACCCACTAAGATGCATTAGATTTCATATGCATTATTTGTCTTTCTGTATCTGGCTTAAATCACTTAGCATAATGTCCTCCAGGTTCATCCATGTTGTCACAAATGACAGGATTTTCTTCTTTTCAAGGCTGATTAGTGTGTCACATCTTCATTCTCCATTAATCCATTGCTTGATTCCATATCTTAGCTATTGTAAATAATGCTGCAATGAACATGATAATGCAGGTATCTCTTCAATATATCAATTTCATTTCTTTTGGATATGTACCCAGAAGTAGGATTGCTGGATCATATGATAATTCTATTTTTAGTTTATTGAGGAGCCTCCCTACAATTTTCCATAATAGTTTTATATTCT
Source organism: Lepilemur ruficaudatus (assembly GCA_963574885.1). Lineage (NCBI taxonomy): Eukaryota > Metazoa > Chordata > Mammalia > Primates > Lepilemuridae > Lepilemur > Lepilemur ruficaudatus. The sequence continues at coordinate 946 of CAUYRT010053045.1, forward strand.
CTTCAACAGTATACAGGATTCCCTCTTCTCTATAATACATCCTCACCAACACTTACTATCTTTCGTCTTTTGGATAGTAGTCATTCTGACAGGTATCAGGTGATATCTTACTGTGGTGTCAATTGGCACTTCCCTAAGGGTTAGTGACATTGGGAATTTTTTTATATATGTTGGCCATTTGTATGTATTCTTTTGAGAAATATCTACTCAAGTCTTACGCACATTTTAATTGGATTATTTGTTTTCTTGCTATTGAGTTGAGTTTCTTACACATTTTAGATATACACCCCTTATCAGATATATGGCTTGCAAAGATTTTCTCCCATTCCACCAGTTGTCTCTTCACTCTATTAATCATTTCCTTTTCTGTGCAGAAGTTTTTAAGTGTGTGGTAATACCATTTATCTATTTTTGCTTTCATTGCCTGAGCTCCTAGCATCAAATCCTAAAAATTTCCCAGTTATCATTCTATTCTTAATTCAAGTATCTAGCAGAATGCTTGATACATAGAAAGCACTCATTAAATTTTTGTTGACTGAATAAATAAGAAAGTGAGAAGAGACGTTTTTTAAACAAAAATATCCAGATTCAAATATAGTATGCCACTTACTAAGTAAAATACTGGAGCCAATTCTTAACATTTTTTAGCTATAAAATGGTAATAAAAGCATCTATACTATAAGGTGACAATTGCAGATCAAAAGTAGTGACATGTAAATGACTTAGCCTAGTGTCTAAACATGGCACATGCTTAATAAATGTTGATTCATTCCCTCTTCCTTCTGTACCTGTTTCAGCTAGGAATATCTCTAGTTGCAAGTAATAGAACAAGTAATGTACAGTGCTTTAAACAATGCTGGTCTATTTTTGATGTATATATGTATATATATATATAGCAAGCAGTACATCAGGAAGCAAAAATTGATGAGACTTTTTACTAATACCCACCAGCTGGAATCAGAAGACCTAGCAATGATCCATGTGTGTGGTTCTGAACAAGGCCACCCCTTCCCCAGCCACCATGTCAACAAATATCCCAATTTATATTATATGACATAGAGCTCAGAACTCAAGTCATCTATTACTTTCCAGATTCTAATCTCTATATGGTTTTTTTTGGTAGTGAAACATATCCACACCCTAGCACTTTCTAGCCCTCTCTTTTCCCTGCTTTATTTTTCCTCCTGGAATTCTTTTTGTAATTGTTTTGACATACCCCATGCATACACACACACATATGCGCACTCACACACACACACCCTGTATATTTGTTCTCTGTTTCTCTTCCCTCACTAGAATGTAAGATCCATGAGAGCAGAAATTTTTTGTCCATTTATTTCACTGCTTATCTCCAGCATCTAAAAGATTGTGTTTGTAAGATTTAGATTCTCAATAAATATTTGTTGAAAGATAAAATAAATGGCTGAAGCTTTGTTTCAGATGTTCATTGATGAACATCAGGACTCACACCCTTTTTATGTTTGAGCTACAGTATTCTTAGCTTATTGAGTTTCAGATGGCTGGTCCACTTCCAAGCATCGGTCCATATTCCAGAAAGGAAGAAGATGGTAAGGCAAAATCTTCACCAGCTCTTTTTGCATCCTATCTTCTTTTCCTATTCTTAAAAATGTATGTTTCCCCAAACCCTCATGGCAGACTTCCACTTCCACTCTGTTCATTGTAACTGTCACATGACACCCTTGGCTGCAGGAAAATCTGACAATCTGGATTAATTTCCTAGTAAGCAAAGGCATATAGAAGAAGTTGGAAATGGGTTTTGAGTCAGCCAAATTACAGTTTCTGCCACAAATTTTTCTGGGACCTTGAATATTATTTATACATAAATGAATGAATTAGAATTTAAAGTACCATGTGTTGCAAGTAAGGAATCTTGAATGTAGTATGATTCCATTGCTTATAAGAGAGTGTAGATAATTTCATATTCATCAAAGAAAACAGAAGTATTGATACTCCAAAATTGAAGGTGATACATATTCATCAATTAGATTTGACTTTGGAAAGTGTTTTAAATTTATATATCTATAGGATGAATATCAATTGCTCAGACTGATTAAGGATTTCCTTACTATAGGGTATCTCCAATCAAAAAGTACACAGAAAGTGTCTCAACTCCAAATGCCTGAAAAGAAACATTATAGCAACCTTTGAGTGTCTATTGTGTTCTAGAAGCTTGTATACACTGAGTCATCTATCCCTTGCTATAATACTTCAAGATAAGTACAATTATCTCCCATGCAGAGATACCGTCATCCCTATTTTAGAGATGAGTAAACTCATGTTCAGAGAATGTGAAAATTTTTTCTTTTAGTAAATGAGAGAGCTATGATTTGAACTAAGTTTGGTTTGACCCCAAAGTTTTCTCCCTAGATTCTGTGCTCTTCCTCAAAGAGAAGGATCATGCTGTAGTGTGTCATTTAGAGTTGTGCACTCCAATATAATTTGCCCATTTTATCTTCCTAATCCAGATATTAACCCATCCTTATGAGCCATACTCCCTCAGACTGATTTACCTTTGACCTTTCCTAGGGATTTTTGGATCAAAGAGAAAACAGGAAGTATTAATAACTAGACTATAAAGTCTCCCTTTAAATAAAAAAAAATAAAGTGCAGGGAATTGAGATGTCAACTAGAGTAGCAGATTAGCTCTGATCAATACTGAGTACCCTTGTCAATACAGCAAATCCTTAAGCAGAGAAGACTCTGTCAAAGCTGAAAGCAAATTTTATCAAGAGATAGATTATGTCACAGACAGAACTCTGGAGTCTGTGTCATTTTTCATTTGCTTTTGGGACTTTTGGATTTCTATTAAAAGCATTCTTGATAACTCTGATGCCAACTTTCAGGGAAGTGACCATTTATACTACCATTTCTCTCTTCCTTTACACACAATCCAAAGTTTGGTATTCATGAAGTGGGGGAGGAGAAAGGACTGGTGAGAGGCCCTTGTTAATTCAGCTCATAGTATTTCTTCATCAGCCTTAAAACCACAGAAAATTTCCACTTAATTAATTAACACTCTATGAAAAAGAAAGCAAAAAAAAAAAAACCCTTTCTTTTCTATAAAATAGACAATTTGTGACCTAACTACAGCAAAACCATACTCTAAGTATACTCAAACATGGCTGAAATAAGTAGGAAAAAAAGGAAGAAAAAACTATCACTATTGAGAAACTTTTTGCACAGGATATTGTATGTGTCATTGCTCTGAATACTCACCATATTGTGAGGCATGTATTATTTTTATTATTCTATGTATGAAGAAACTGAGGATCAGAAAGGCCAAAGAGCAAAAGGATAATAAATATGGAATAGTTATGGACTAATGCCATAACACATATTTTGCCTCTTGACCACATTGCCTTTCAATTTTTTTTTTTAACTTTCTCAAGATATACTAGCTTTTGATTCAACTGTGACCATGCTTTGTCTGCCTAGATATCTTAAGGTTATCATACCAAGGCCAATTTGAATCGATAAAAGATCTAGACTTAGATCTGTAGAAAAAGACCATGTTTGGGGAAAACCGGAGTCTATGACAAAGAGCCCCAAAACTACAGAACCTCAAACAAATTATGCACTTATTCTCTCTCAGAATAATGGTCCAGAAGTAAGTGGGTATGCAGTCAGCAGGCAGTCCTGCTATATAGCTCGTGTCCAGACACTCTGGTTTCTTTAATAACCTTCTGTAGCTTGCTTAGAGTGTTGCCCACCTCCTCTTAGTTACAGCTGGCTCATCAACACTGTAGATTTGAGTGTTTAGGTCACAGGAATTACATGAGAGAATAAGCTTACCTGCTTCCTTTTTCAGAGATGTAATGAGAAAGTTGCATGTATACTCAAAATATATCGACCAAATTTTCATTAGATGATCACAACAAGCTGCAAGGAGTCTCTAGCTGCGTGGCTATGGATATTGCTAAAATCCAGTAGTTTCTATTGCTAAACAACAAAATGATAATTTAAAAAAGAGAGAACAGACTAGATGCCAGGGAACAAAGAATACTTTCAGCCATAGGTCTCTCTTTTCTTCAGTGAGGTGAATTAGTCTGGAAATCCTCACACAGTATCATCTTCCTATTAGAGCCACTTGTATATATTATTTTCATATAACTAGAAAATGCTGCTATTCAATCCAAATGACTTTGATCCCTTGCTAAAACCAAAGTTGTGACAAGAATATGGTTCACACATAGCGAAGTGTCTACAATTTTCTGGAAGAATATTAGTGTCTTCAATTTATATTAATACTGAGGCTCTGTAGGGACCCGTTACAATTATACAACATCCCTCAGTAGTCACAGCTCTTAAGTGACCATGCTGAATAAAGAAAGCAGAAGGCAGTTTGATTGGCTCTGCTTTTCACTGAACTCCATAGGGTTGCTTTCTTAAAGAGAGGGCTACAGAATATAAAGCAATATTAAATAGCCTTCTTTTCCCAGAGGAATGATTGAAGAATTTCTGAAAAAGCTCTGGGCACAGAGCGTTTTGGCAAATCATATCATATCTAGAACTGTGCTACCACCTTTGCAGAGTTGAATCTTCAACTCTCAAAACTCTCTTTTTGTGAACTCATGATCTAAACAAAATAAGAAGTTTAACATTCAGGGAATACCAAGATTTCACAAAAATACTCATCAAATGTGGTATTTTCTTGCCTAGGAAATTTCAGTATTGTAGCCAAATGGAGTAGAGAGATTGTAGAAAGTTGAATTTTAAAAATAATAAATCTAAAGTTTTAAAGAGTCACTTGCTGGTCCTGCAAAAGCTATGTCCCTCAAGTCTATTATGTGAGTTGTAAAAATGACTAATGATCAGGGAACATTGTAGCGTAGTGGTTGAAAGTTTGTACTCCCAACCCTTCTGTGGTTTAAGTCCTAGTATTGCTACTTCCAAGACTTTTTTTTAAAAAAGAAAGGTGACTAAAACTGATTAGGAGACATTGTCTATAGTTCAGTCATTCCTTCTTTCCATATATTTTTGTCTTCTGGTACTTACTATGTATCAGATAAAAACTGAACAGAGCCTGAACTGAAGCAGTGGCAGAAGGAATGGAGACTACTGGACAAACTGAAGAGCTATTTGCTATTTTAGAGATAGAACCAGCATCTCTCTAAAGAATGCAAATGCAGATCTCATAACTCCCTCTCCCAGGGGTCTCTTTAATGGGTCAGTGGCAGCCTACTTTGTACTAGTGATTTCACACCATACACTCAGTGCAGTCACAATGGGGAGGTGTGAATGAATTTTTATCAATGAAGTCGATCTATCTTTTTACTTTCCTCACTCCAAGCACACAGACTTGTTGATTACAAGAAGAATTAAGTGAGAAAAATATGGGAAAACTTTTGAACTTTGGCATGAATAGAATGTGGAAGAAAGAATGCTGGATTCAAAGCCAAAAGACTTAAAAATGACTCCTGGTTTAGTTCTACTACAGCAGGCTATCAACTTAGACAAGTCTGTTATATCTGAAATTCTTTATTTGGCCAAATGGGGATGGTAATGGCTATGCTGCCCACCTCAAAGGCATCAATTCAAAGTATTTCATATATTAAAATGTTTTGCACACACTTCTAGGGAGAAGAGGGAAATCCTTACATTTGCAACAATGTGGATGAACCTGGACGACATTATGCTCAGTGAAATAAGCTAGACACAGAAAGACAAATACTACATTATTCCATATGTTGCACCTTAAAACGTCCAATCTTAGAACCGGAGAGTAGAATGTGGTTACAAGGGGCTAGAGGTTGTAGGAAATGGGGTGATGTCGGTCAAAGAGTACAAATTTAAAGTTATAACATGAACAAGTTCTGGAAATCTAATGTGCAGCATGGGCGGTGATACATGTGTTAGTTAATCTGATCGTGGTAATCATTTACGCAACATATACATATATCAAATCATCACATTGGATACCTTGAATATATACAATATTCATTTGCCAATCACATATTATAAAATAAATATATATTGTATATGTTAATTATCTATTGGCCACTAATTATTTACTTTACAGAACTTCACCATATGTAGAGAGCAATGAATTTCCTTAATATTGAAAATCAATTTTCAGGAGACAAAACACAACAATAACAATAATAAACATTTATTCTGAAAATACTTGTGAAGCATTTATTTATTCGACAAATACTTTTACCTGCAAAGAACCTATTATGCTGCAGGCAGTGTACTAGCTGCTGGGGATACAGCAGTGAAGAAGATAGTTTTGATCCTTACCCTTGTGGAATTCACTGAAGAGGAAAAATATCTTTTAAAAAACATCAAGGATTATAACTGTGATACGTGCTATAGGGGGAAAGTACAGGAACTAAGAGAACTAGGAGAAACCCTAATTGTTTCTGGATTAGAAAGATCTTTTTGGAAAAGTGACATTTACATTACAGTATGAATGATGAATAAGAATGGGCAACGCGTGTGGGAGGGTTCAGCAGCATAGGGAAGAAGAGCAAATATGAAATCTGGTATCTTTATGATTAAAGAGAAGTCACTTGATGTGGGTAGAGCCTAGTATACAAGGAGAAGCATGGTAGAGGATGAGTTTGAAGGGGTAAGCAGGGGCTGGATTACGGAAAACTTTGAAATCCATGCTTCTGTTGTCTATTTCTGTGAAACAAACCGCCTCCAAATTAGTGGCTAAAGCAACAGCCAGCATTTGCTTAGTAATTGGGGCTGGGCTCAGCTGAGTTGTGTTTCTCTTGGTCTCATCTGTTGTCACTCATTCTGCTACAGTCATTCTGAGACAGTTGGACTTGGATGGTCTAAGATAGCTCCCCTCATTTATCCGGTACTGCCTGTCCGTGAAGTCATGTGTGTCTAGCAGACAAGGCTGGGCTGCTCACGTGGTTACAGAAGAGTTCCAAAGAACAAGAGCAAAAGCTGCAAACCCCCATGAGGCCAACCCTGTGAGCTGCATGATATCAATTCAGCTATAGTCTGTTAATCAATGTAAGGTCAAGGTCAAGTTCAGCCTAGATTTGAAGAGAAAGAACTTGATGCACTCTCTTGACTGGATGGAGTGATAAATTCATATTGCAAAGGGGTTTGAGGACAGGTATTGGAAGAACTGTTGTGGCCACGATTGCACACAATTTACTCAACTTATGCTAAAAATTTGGTTGTGATTTAAAATGTAGTAGAAAAACCACGAGAAGAGGGAACAAAACTAAAGAAATGAGCCTTCACCAAAGACATTATGACAATACAATCACAATAATTTACATTTATTTAGCACTTTTCAATTTATAAAGCATTTTTGTTTATAATACCTAATTTGAGTTGCCCAAAAACTTTAATTTAAATACCCATCTTCAAATGGGAGCTGAGATGAGCAAAGTCGAGATAGCATTAACGCTACACCAAAAAAATAGAAGCAAAGTAAGGTAAACCTTGACAAATGCCAGGAAAACTGTAAAATAGGTAAAGCTCACCCTTAACACCCTGTGCTCTGCCCCTAGTCATTGGTGTATCTCTTCTTATCCACATTACTTGGTACCTTTGTTTAACCCCAATGTTTTATTAAAACTAGGCTGCAGATAAAGGATGAATAATTGGTTATTATCTCTCCCCAGTCATGGGACTTTCATTTAGACAGCAAATAAAGCTGTAAATCTTTTCACACTACAGCATTGGGAGAAACGTGTGCTCATAAAAAACTATACATTGTCTAAAGCACACCCTAAAGCATTATCTGATTGTCTGATTCTGATTCTAGGGGAGTTATTTTATAACTCTGCAAGTTGTAAATAACTGATTGCAATGCAAAAGGGTTCTTGCCTATAGACAAGCAACTGAACTCTGTGTAGTGAAGGGACAGCCCTCTCCCCAGGGGCCCCTCCCCCATGGTAAATCTAGTTTTGCTTCCGTTTGCACATTTTTTTCAATATCGTGATCTATAAATGGGTCTGTCCTCTGGATTCTCCTTTGAATAAATTATAACATCTGCTTGGTAGCCTCACTATAAGTTAAATACATACAATCTTTAACACATGTTCCTTTTAATATTTGTATGAAATGTATGAGTTTACCCTTTTATGAAAGTTGTATTTTAATAAAATGTTTGATACTAAACTTGGCATATCAGGTAAAATTGTATATTGTCAAAATTATTTTAGAAAATACCTTAAATCATCCTTAAAATATATTCATTCAGAATTTTTTTTCCATAGAGTCTGTATTTACAACTTAAAATATTACTTTCGTATTCTGCTTGGAATGCTCCAATGAATTTTCACAGATTACCATTTGCAGGCTCTTCCTAATTGCAGTTTTCAGTTTTTGCTTTCTGTAGTACATACCGCTACACGTGATTTCATGTATATAAAGATAGCGTCAATTCCTCTCTTTGTCGGCTAACTTTTTTCTGTGGCCCTTATTAAATAAGTTTCTTCTTGAAATATCTACCCACTTTCCTGGTCACCTAAAAAATTGGGAGGTTTTCTTGGTATGCTTTTTTGTTTGTTTTTAATGGTAGAGGATCCTTTAAATTCATGCAAACATCGCCTGCAAATACCATCTGATTTGGCCTTGATTTTTCTCACTGTGTGATATGTCAGGAAAAATAAAACTAGGAGCATCAGTTAACTTGCCCATCTCATACTCACCGTCAGACATAAATCCATGTCTGGAGTAATCACCTGTGTTATTATTTATTTTTAATTTCTTTTATATTCATGCTATAGCTCTTGCTCTCACACTTTGCTCTCTCCCTCATAGCACACACATCTGAATTTAACACCAAAGCACCTATGATTTGACTCTTCTCTGAACAAATGTGATGGTCTTTTAAACACCTTGGGGATGCTTCCCTAATGGCTGGAGTAGAAAAGCATAGCAAGTAGGGCAGTGGAGGTGGGAGATAGGAGTTTACAGGTGTCCATATAGAAATCAGAACAATTATTTCCGAAGTATCAACCTCAAGGACACTGAATTCAAAAAGCTATCCGAAAGACACATTATAGCAAGGAAACATTGTCAGTGTGAACTGGGCAGGGAAAAGAGTTGGCTTCTCTTGGTAAAGGACATTAATTTCAGAAAGAATTTTGCCTGCATAAAAACTGTCAGAATAAGCTCTCAGTAGGGAATATCTTGGCTTACTGAACCTTTGGGACACTTAACCATTCATCATAAAGTCAATGTGAATTTTTCTGTGCCTCAGCATTTTGCCAACTAACTTTCAAGTGAAGAGATTCTATATTACCACCAAAATACCATAGGCTGAGCCCTAAGTAATCATTACAGTTCATTAGAATTCTCTTTAAAATATTAAACCATACTTTTGAAATTTTCATAGCAAGCATTCTATAATTATTTACAAATTTGGGTAATAATGTACAGATAAGGTCAGTCAATATTTCAAGTTTGGAAATGGAGTTAGACAAAGGTATATAGAGAGGGAGTTTGAGTAATTATGTGTGATCATTATTGGAATTCTCTGGCTGGCTTATTTCCCCTTTGTGCTATTTCTGGGATTTTTTTTCATTGCATTATTCAAACACTGAATTGTGGCAATAAACAGGTGATATCATCCAGAAGCTGAGCCTGTTCAATTTCAGGCACATCAAAGAGTCGCTACCAGTTTTTGAAAAGCAGATCTGAATTGCTAACCAGCCCCGGAGTCTCAGATGGAATTTGGATTAATTTTTTCATTTGTAAGATAAGCCCAGGTGAGTCTACCCTATATGAACTTTACAGAGTTCAAACCAAGGCAATGATTTCTCTACTTTTGATAAGAAATAGTACATACAACCTGATAAACTCTTGAAGTTTCAGGAAAAAAAAATATGTATATATACGTTCATATGTGTGTAGAACGCAAAGTAAATACTACATATAAATTATTCATAAATAACAAAGTAAAAGCAAATTAGCACATATTTCCTTTGTTTATTAACTTAAAATTACTAGTGTACTGTGTTTGTCTTTAGATAAGATTTATTTTTTGAAATAAATAACAAACAAAATTTATTCTTTGAAATGACTAAAAACTTCTGGGTAACCATGGCTGATTAACATAGCACTATCACCATTATCTTCTGAAATTCCTCTAAAGTGAGTAAAAGAGAATGAGAGAGGAAACAATAGTAAACTAGAGTTGACAAGCAAACTTTGGAAAATGAAAATACACGCATGAAAGTAAATAACTACAGAATTTTTCAAACTTTACTGCCCATTAAAATCACTTTTAGACTATCAAATTAAACTATGGTAGAAATGGTTATAACTCACTGGATAAAACAAGAATCCATGAGTACTCACTCCCTGAAAAGCATCAGAGACCCTAACTACGTAGATACAGCAGATGCAGCTGTTGCAGTGGTGCTGGGTTTCCTAGTTTTGTGGTTAGGAACATGATTTTCATATTAGACTCACTAAGCTTTGAGTTTGTTTCTGACTTTTTAGAGCTATGTCACCTTGCTAATTTGTGCCAATGCTGCAAGCCTCAGTTTTTTTATGGGTTAAATAGAGAACAATATTCTAGGACTGTTATAGAGATTGAATAATTTTATGTTTGCAAATATTTAGCATATTCTTGGCCCAGAGTCAACATTTGGTAAAGGCTGCCATTTCATTATATTACAATTAAATACATGTTTCAATTAATTTCTTTGATGGTATAGTCCTTGGATATCACTAAAATGGGTTTAAAAATAAAATGACTAAATCAGAAATAAGTTAAGATCCGTATTCTCTAATTTATTCCAACCTTAATAATAGTAAAACAACTGGTATAGGATAAAATATATGTTATTAACTTCAAAGCAGTTGGGCATTCTTCCCATCTCAAGTATTATAAAATACAATTGTTACTTTTTTTCTTGTTCTTTGGGTATATACCTACAATAAGAAAATAAAAATTTATTTTCTATTTAACAATTTTTAGAAACAAGTCTGCCCTCTTGACCGTATTGATCTTCTCATTATTATGAAGCGCAATCACTGGATGGCTCTATTTTTTATCTTAATAGTTTTTATTAACCTGTAAAGAAAAGAGTGAAATTATAGGATAGTCCAAACACTCATAAGTACAAGAGCAGTCTGCTCTCATTCACGGAATTTATTAGCTATAAAAACTCTGACACTTGGTTTCTCAAGGCCAAGATCATATCAAATACAGAAAATGGATAGAAAATAAGCTCTTCCTGTAACACTCTAGAGGCTGGCACAGTTGCAGGGTACTTCTCGGACACACTACCACAGCTATGAATTTTGAATCAGTAGCAGTGTCTCCCTACCATACACCAGGCAGAGCTTTTCAAATCTCTGAGGAAGGACAAAGCAGAAAATGGCCATATAAAAGTGAAGCTAAAATGATAAATTTCAGTTGTGAAAGAGCCAGCTTGCTGCTTTAGCGGTTTTGTTCATATATCCGCTAATCATAGGACAAAACTTTGAGCATCAATTCTATTTGGGGGTATTTAGTTGGAAGATATATATTTCTTTGAAGGCTTAGTCTTATTAATACTGAATTTTAAGCTAACACGTACCATTATTTAGCATTTTATCTGGGAAAAAATTCTTCAAGAGACTCCCATCGGATATATATAGAGTCCATGCCTTAGTCCTCAAATGTGACTAGAATTATACAACCCAGAAAAGAAGACAATAACTCTGGTCTCTTTCCTTTTCTCTCCAATGTGTGTTCTCTCTCTCTCTCTCTCTCTCTCTCTCTCTCTTTCTCTCTCCCTCTCTCTCTCTCTCAGAATTTAACAGCCTACAATAATGTTATCTTTTAATGTCTTAAAAAGTTGTTCATATTCTCAATAGCTCAATCTTTCTTTCTCTAGGAGAAATAACTTTTACTTTTAAACAAAGTATTGGTTTTTTTGTCTTTGCTTTTAAGATTTATTTTTCAAATTCCTTTTCTTGTGCATTGCACTTTACTGGCTTATATCACAATCCCCACATTTAGGTTAAGCTGAGTGTTCTTAAACCAGAAATAAGTGTAATAAAGGTCTGTCTGAAGAAAGAGAACATTTATCAAGAAGAGCAAACCCTCAGGTTTTAGGCTCTTCATATGTTTGGCGTCATTAACAAAAGTATTATCATTAAAGCCAGCTTATACCAATTTATAAAGCTGCTGTAGACATCAGTCAATTTTCAAACTTCTGTTTTTATCCTTAAAACTAAAGTGTAAAAAAAATCTTAGAACAGGTCTCTTAAAGAACGGGTCTTCTTAAAGAACGGGTCTCTAACATTGGTTGAGTATTCGGAGGGAGGTAAAAGTTTAAAAATCTCAGCCACAAACTAATCTATCAAAACTATTTTGTTTCAGGATGAGAACACTCATATCTGCTGAGGATTTTATGTGAAGCAAATCTCCTCAACACATTAGCAGATTATATTGAAGAGCAGGGGAAATGTCTCCTTAAGAGAGAATGTTTTTGTTCCCAATGCTCTACCAAAACTGCTTTCTGTAAGCGATCACCAAGACCTCTGTGTTGCTACATTCAAAGGTAAATTCCCAGTCCTTTTCCAAATTGATCTATCAGCAATACCTAGGCACAATGCTTTCTCATATTTTTCTTTAAAAAAAAATTAGAATTTACAACCCCCCGCAATGCACATATCTTAAGTTCAATGGGTTTTGACAGCTGTTGATACCCACATGAGGACCACCCACCCCAAATAAGATCTAGAACATTTCCATCACCCAGAAAGTTTCTGTGTCCCGTTAGTCTGGTCAATTCTCATACCCCTCAGAGGCAGTCACTTTCTAACTTCAGTTACCATAGGTTATTGGCCGTCGAATATTTCTTACACCTGGGAGTTTTTTTTTTTTTTTTTTTTTTTTGGCTGTATTAAAGATTTGCTCTTCATCCTTTGTTCTCCACAGTTTGACTATCCTTTACATAGGTGGGACTTTTGGGTTTTTTAATCTATATTTTTTAAGGTTTGCTGAAGTTCTTCTCTCTGGGTTGATATCTCTATTATTGTTGGGATATTCTTGGCCATTGTTTCCTTAAATATACATTTTTGCCCCATTCTCTGCTTCCTATCTTACCAGGACTTTGATTACATGTTAGACTATTTGATATTGTCCCACAGAGCTCAGTTGTTCTATTTTTTTCTTCACTCTTTTTCTCCCTATTTGTGTTTCTGTTTGGAGACATTCTATTGACCTGTCTTTTAAGTTCACTGATCCTAAAGTCTACCTGCTGATAGATTCTTTATTTTTTATCACATTTTTTAAAATTCCAGAAGTTTCTTTTTATTCTTTTTTTATAGTTTTCATCTCTCCGGAAAAGATACTCCATATCTTTATGCATACTGCCCATCTTTCCTAGTAGACTCATTTTTATCGGAGTTGCATTAAAGTTCCTCACTGATAATTACAATATCTGGATTACCTTTGTATTTATTTCTATTACCGTTTCTTCTCATGACCGTGAGTCATGTTTTCTTGATATTTTTTTGTATGTCTCATAGTTTTTTTGTTTTATGATGTAATTTTTGTGTAAAAGGACATTAGAGACTGAAGTGAATAATATTCACCCCCAGAAAGGGGCACATTTCTTTCTTCTGTCAGTCTGCTAGAGTGGGTGGTTGAGTCAATCTTATATTGGCAGTTGAGCCGAATCTGGTTTTTGTTGCAGATTTAATGTAATATTTTAAGAGTGGAATCAGGACTTTTTCGTTTAGCAAGGCATCAGTGAGATTCCAGACAGTTCTTATTCCTTAACAGCATTCCACACGATGGGGAATCTTCTGCTTTACAGTCAGGCTACCAGCTTTTGGAGCTCTGTGGAATTCACTTTGCTCTCCAATCCTGTCCTCACTTTTCTGCACCACAGAAAACCTTTCTCAGCCTGGCTGCAAGTCAGTCTTCAGACAGAGGTTGGCTTATCTTCTATGGTGTCTCAAAAGACTTCGGAGAGGTTTTATTCTGTTTTCCTTACCAGGATCAAACACTGGCAGCTAGAAGTCCAAGGTGCCCCAGATGGGTTTCTCTCACCTTTGCTATCATGATCCCATTCCTCAGAGTATGGCTGCTGCATGCTCCAGAGAGAGCCTGCATGCCTCCGCAGGGGTCTCTCTCAGCTTTTCTTCCATTTCCCAGCCTTGGGCACACTTACCTGCGTACTTCACCAAGGCCCATTGGAAACCACTGTCCAGTAGGTGGGGACTTGCTCCTCAGACTTCTAATCTGACATGCCATTTGGCTAATAAAATTCTGTTAAAAGTTTATGTGGTTTACCTTTACAGAATCTATGTCATATTCTCCCTTTTCTCATTGCTTTTCTGGTTTTAAGAACAACTGTGAGGCTTTGCTCTCCTATGAACACCTGATCACTTTCTGGAATTTAATTAATTTGTATTTCTTTATACACTAAGCTTCTGGTGAGTTTTTAAAAACCTATGATTTTAGTATCATATCTAGTTTGTTTTGGTTTGGATAAAAGGACCGTCTTTTTCAATTTTCTGCATTACAGCCAGAGGTGGAAGTCCTATCTCCTTTTGGACACACTGTCTACACTTGGTTTCTAGCACACCAGGCAATCTCAATTTCCTTTTTACCTCAGTAGTTGCTCCTTCTCAGTCAGTGTCCACTGCTGGTTCCTTCTCTTCTTCCTGATTTTTTAATGTTGGAGTATTTGGGGGGGTTAGTTCTTTTGTTCTTCTTGATCTTCTATTTACACTTACTCCCTTGGGGATCCCATTCAGTCTCAAGGCCTTAATATTCCATCTACCTTCCAACACATCCCAAAGTTGTAATCCCAGCCCATCCTTTCTCTCAAGTTCCAGACTTATACACCCAACTGCCTACTAATACCAACACTTGAATATACATTAGATTTCTCAAATTCAACATGTTCAAAACTGTACTCACCTTTCTCCCTCCCCTGAAACATCTTACACTCACAACCCTCCTCATTTTCATGGATGATAACTCAATTGTTGAAGTTGTTCAGGACAATCACCTTAGAGTCAACACTGACTTCTCTCTGTCTCTCATCAGAAATCTTGTTGGCTCTGCTTTCAAATATATCTTTCACTGTACGCTTCTTGCCATCTCCACTGCTGTTTCTCTAATCCAAGTCAATATTATCGCCTTCAAGAATTATGACAATAGTTGCCTCGCTGATTTTCCTCTTGTCCTTCTATAGTTTATTTTCAACATATTATCCAAGAGAGATCTTTTAACTATAAGTCAAATAATAGTTGTTTTTTTAGCTCACAACCATCAATAATTCTTTATCTCACTCAGACTGAGTAAAAGCCAAAATTCATATGAAGGCCTGCAAGTATCTACATGATTTGTCCCCTGGTTCTCTCTCTATCTTGTTTCCTACTACTTTCTATCCCTCTCTCTCTACTCCAACATTGACATCTTTGCTGCTCATTGCTTCCATTTTAGGTCTTTGCTAAAGCCATTGGCTTTACCTAGAATGCTCTTTCCCAGATATTTGCCTGATTAACTCCTTCTTCTTCTTCAATTTTTTATTCAATACTTTCCTTTTCAATGAGGTCTACTGTAACCAACCTACATAATACTTTCTCAGCATTCCTACCTTTTCTTTCCTGTTCTTTCAATTTTCTTTCTATATCACTTATTGGTTGTAATTATTACATAATTTACTTATGTTTTTTAAAATTTTATATAGCTTTTTACAAGAATTTAAGTTCTATGAATTCAAGGATTCTTGTATGTTTTGTTTGCCTAATACCCCATGTGTCTAAAATAGTGTCAAGTGTATAGTAGGTATGAATAAGTATTTGTCAAATGAATAAATATTTTGCAAGATCTTGATTTTCATTAAGAGACTGGGAATTCTGTTAATACAGCCCTGTCTACTTCTTAAGCAATTCAATTGGAGTGTGATCATTTTCTCTATTAAACAAGATAAAAAATATTTTATCTTGCACAATGACTACTTTAATTCTGTTAAAAGACCCATAATATTATATAGTGCATACAGACTGATGCACTGATACAACAAATAAAAATAATTCCAAGTATTTTATTTTTTAAAGGGACCTGCAATTGGCCCTTTTTTAAAAAAATCAGGGTATTATGGGGATACAAACATTTTGGTTACATGAAATGCATTTGCCTCACTCAAGCCAGGGCCACAAGCGTGTCCTTCCCCCATACAGTGTGCTCTGTCTCCATTAGCTGTGGGTTTACCCACCCCACCTGCTCTACCCCCAACCCCCCCCACCTGACTGACACCCAATGAGTATTACTACCAGGTAAGCATCTTAGTATTGATCAATTAATACCAGTTTGATGGTGAGTACATGTGGTGCATGATTTTCCATCCTTGTGATATCTCACTTTGAAGGATGGGCTCAATCTCTATCCAGGATAATACAAGAGGCGCTAAATCACCATTGTTTTTTGTAGTTGAGTAGTATTCCATGGTATACATATACCACATTTTATTAATCCACTCATGTATTGATGGGCATTTCGGTTATTTCCACATCTTTGCAACTGTAAATTGTGCTGCTATAAACATTTGAGTGCAGATGTCTTTATTATAGAATGTCTTTTTTTCCTTTGGATAGATGCCTACCTAGTAGTAGGATTGCTGGATCAAATAATATTTCTATGTTTAGCTCTTTGAGGTATCTCCAAATTACTTTCCACAGGGGTTGTACTGATTTGCCCTCTCACCAGCAGTGTAAGAGTGTTCCAATCTCTCCACATCCACACCAGCACTTGTTATTTTGGGACATTTTGATAGAGGCCATTCTCACTGGAGTTAAGTGATATCTCATCATAGTTTTAATTTGCATTTCCTTAATGATTAGAGATGTTGAGCACTTTTTTATATGTTTGCTGGCCATTATTCTGTCTTCTTTTGAAAAGTTTCTGTTCATGTCCTTTGCCCATTTATTGATGGGGTTGTTTGATTTTTTCTTGTTGATTTTCTTAAGTTCTATCTATATAGATTCTTGTTATCAGTCCTTTATCAGATGCGTAGAAAGCAAATATTTTCTCCCATTCTGTAGGATGTCTATTCACTCTAAGGACAGTTTACTTGGCTGTGCAGAAGCTTTTTAATTTGATCGGGTCCCATTAGTTTATTTTTGTTGCTGCTGTGATTGTTTTGGGGGTCTTCTTCATTAATTCTTTACCTAGGCTGATGTCTAAAAGAGGCTTCCCCACATTTTCTTCCAGAATTCTTAAGGTTTCACATCTTAGGTTTAAGTCTGTTATCCAACATGGGTTGATTTTTGTGAGAGGTGAGAGGTGGAGATCCAGTTTCCATCTTCTGCATGTGGTTATCCAGTTTTCCCAGCACCACTTATTGAATAGAGATTCTTTTCACCAATGTCTACTTTTGTCTGTTTTGTTGAAGATTAGATGACAATAGGAGGATGGCTTTATATCTGTCCTATTCCAAAGATCTATATCTGTTCTTGTGCCAGTACCATGCTGTTTTGGTTACTATAGCCTTATAGCAAAGATTTAAGTCTGGCAGACTGATGCCTCCCAATTTTTTCTTTTTGCTTAAGATGGTTTTGGCTACATGAGGTCTTCTCTGGTTCCAGATGAAGCATAGAATTATTTTTTCTAAATCTGTAAAGAATGATGGTGGAATTTTAATAGGGATTGCATTAATTCTGTAGATCACCTTAGATAGAACGGACATTTTAACAATATTGATTCTACCAAGTCACGAGCATGGTAGGGATTTCCATATGTGTATATTGTCTACAGTTTCTTTTCTCAGTGCTTCATAGTTCTCCCTATAAATATCTCTCACCTCCTTCATTAAATATATTCCTATATATTTAAATTTCTTTGATGCTATTATGAAAGCTGTTGCATCTTTGATTTGATTTTAGGCTTGACTGTTACTGGAGTATATGAATGCCACTGATTTGTGTGCATTAATTTTGTATCCTGAGACTTTATTGAATTTGTTTATCAATTGGAGTAGTTACTTACTATAATGTCCAAGAGTTATTTAAATTGGATTATGGTTTCCCTGATGAGAAAAAATGTGTTTAGAGCAATAAAATGATTCTGAAAACAGGATAAAATTCTCAATCAAGGAATTATTAGGATGGCTTACTGGTAGATTTTCTTCTATCAAACCTGTAGACTACTAGAGATTAATGGTCTCCTGTGTTTCCATAAGTCACAGTTCCATGATTTAGTTTATGTATTGCTAATAGAACCCTAGCCATGGAAAATTGTCATTAAGTACATTCATTACCTTACCATACAGAAGGTAAGGTAAGGTATTGGAATGAACATGAGCTTTTTATCACAGATATCAAAATCTATATCCATCACTTATCATTTGTACGACCTGGAATAAGTTATTTAATTTCAGTCTAATTAAGTTTGCTTTCTGTAATATGGAAATGTTAATGTCTACCTTACATGGATGTCCTGAGGTGTGAAGGAATTATCTTATGTAAGAGTTGTAGTTATACAATAAGTTGTCATTCCTGACACAAGGCAAAGGCTCGATAAGTAACAGCTGTCATCTTTGTGTTTATTGTCAATTATATATATATCGAGAGAGAGAGAGCAAATAGTTGCATTCATTATAGCATACACATCTGTGTGTATCATATCCGTTGTTACATTAATTAGGTTAATACTAAAGCTACTAAAAATTCTCAAACAAGGAAGCAATGATTGTAAGCTTTTTCTTTTCTGAAAACATGTATTGAGAGTAGTAGAAATCTGCAAAACATCACAGCACAACTTAGTAGAGCTAAATTAGTAATGACAGTTCAGAATGGCTGAGATCAAGAATAAACTTTAGTCAAATGCAAGAACAAGATTTGACTACAGGCAAACTGATAGCATTAACATGACAACAAGATGGTAAGATCGACCTAAAAAGAAAATTTATCATAGAGGTAGGATTGAGCCTTGAATCTCCAAGTTCACTGAGGGGAAAAGGTACCATCAATCAAGGTTAAGCTGCCAGTGTCCTTAGCATAGACATAACCCTGGAGAAGAGAGAGCTACATCATTATCATTAGTTTGTAGCATTCAACATCAAAACTGTTACCTAGCTTTTCTACCATCAGCTAACTTCCATCACTCTTATTCCAGGCTAACCAAAAGCCTCATGATTTTGCCTGGGCTTCCTGTCAAGGAGTCCAACAGTCAGAGACTATCTTAGTGTGCCCATAACCAGTGGTCTTGACCTTGTGGCAATTATTTTTTTCATTTTAAAGAGATAAGCTGGTATTGTTTTTTTAAGTCAATTTCTGAAGAGTCTGATTTGCATGAATCTATTCAGAAAGTCATCATCTCAAAAGGCATAGTAAAGAGCCAATGTGGAGAAGACCCTATCTCAGTAACCCCCCTTATGACCATGATCAAGTAACCTCACCCCTGAGCATAAATGACCTAACTATCAAATGAGGACAATAGGAAAAATATCCTTTCAGATATGGTGTGACTAGTAAATGAAATGATGCAATATAAAACTCTTAGCATGAGTTTCAATGCAAAACTATTTTTAGTGCTATTATTAGAACTATTATGATTAGAGAGCTTGTGGAAGGAGTAAAAGAACATCTCTTGACCAGTGCTTCTCAAACTTTAATGCATATATAAATCACCTGGGAATTTTATTGAAATGCATATTCTGATTCAACAGTGCTGAGGTGGGACAGGGGATTCTGCATTTCTAACATGCTCCCAGGTGATGTTGATGCCACTGGTCCATGGACCACAGTTAGAAAAGCAAGCCTTCAGATTACACACTGCTATACCCTATCTACTGAGCTTAAAGACTTCCACAGCAGAAACACCTAACATCTCCAGTCCCCTTCACTGTTTGCATAAACAGTAAGAGTATGGCACTTGGGATGAGCACTTTGAGCCGGCACCAGTAGGCATATGTACACTGTTGTAATTGTCCCTTTGAGTTTCCTATTCTCAAATTGTTGGCAAAGATCAATTTTTCCATGGCTCTCTCCAAAGAAACTGTATCCTAAATTTACCTAAAGTATAGCAGAAGGCATCAAAAAAATTTTATGACCTTAGGAGATTAAAATTCTCTAGAAAAAAGAAAATTCTTGCTGAGGGAGGAAGATAGATAATGTTAGAAGAAATCGTGATGCAAAAAAAAAAAAAAAAAAAAAAAAAAATAGCAGGCAAAAATAAAGATTAAGCTCCCCCAAAAAAATT
>CAUYRT010053047.1:0-71411 GCA_963574885.1 Lepilemur ruficaudatus
TCCCAGAGTGCTAGGATTACAGGCGTGCGCCACTGTGCCTGGGCTTTTTTTTGGTGTTTTTCATGTTTTTAGCCTAAATTATACTTTTTAGGAAAAGTTTATACTGTTAGGAAAAATTGATTGAACTTACCACATTCTCCTGTTTTACTGAGGAATTAATATCAAAAGTGACCCACGGTGCTCTTCATTAAAATAGTTTAATAAAAATAGAATTTACAAACATATATAATTTCCATCTCTTGACAGACAGTGGTGAAAGTTGGAGTTTGTGGCCTGTGAATCCTGGGTTTCACTTTGGGTGCCCATGGCTAAGTAACAGATGAGAGCCCAAACTAACACCGTTGAAAAACAATGACCAAAAAGATAAAACTCACCTCTCCTATAGTTTCCCATAAGATACACATTTCTTGAAGCCACTAAAACTGAAAATAAAACATTATGGAGGAAAAGAATTTGTGTAAAATCCCAAGCCTCTATTTTAAAAATAAATCAGTATTATAGGGATAATGAACTTAATACCTACTATTTAATTAAACTTTAAGCTAATTAATTAATTCATCTGATGAGCATCTTAATATTGCCAACATTATTCTCAATCTTCTGGAGTGTGGTTTTAAATTTGGAGGGAGTAATTTAATGATGCTTAGCATTGGTTGTTTACGTTGCAAAATAAATTTGATATCTTAATGGATGCCCGACTCCCATTACGTTATAAAATTTACCCTGATTCTTGCTGCTTCTACACTGCAGGCTAGCCTATTCAGTATTCTCACAGCACACTAGGTTTTCTCATTAAAGCAAATACCACAGCCAAAAATGTAGATGTGGTATGATTTATGCACTGTCTGTCTTCTCTAAATAATGGTAAGCGCCATGAAAGCAAGGACTGTTTTTGTCTCGGTCACTGCTAAATTCCCAGAGCCTAGCGCATGCCAGTCATTCAGGAGACAATGGGATACATAAATGGATGTCCTTGCTGAAAATAAAGCCAGCTGTGCACTTTGGGATGGGGATGGTGTGTACGGGTGTGTGTTCTAGTGTTCAAGCCCAGAAAAGTGTAGGTGTAAGCACCCACTCTCTACCAATAATGTCCATGGGTACCCCTATTCTTTGTTATTTTTTTTTAAATGGTAAAATTAATTGTGTTGTATCTGGCGTTATATTTTCCATTAATTGCAAATTCATCTCATGACTATGAAGTCCCTCTGGTGTAAGAAAAACTCTCAAGTTCTGTGGGCTGTGTTCTTGATCTATTGCTATGCAACTTAGTGGCTTGAGACCACCACAAACACTTACTATCTCTCACAGACACAAATATTTTTAATTACCATATGATTCAGCGATTCCACTTCTGGGTATATACCCAAAAGAAGTGAAATCAGGGACTCAAACAGGTATTTGGACACCTGTGTTCATACCAGCATTTTTCATAATAGCCAAAAGGTAGGAGCAAGACAAAGGTCCACTGACAGATGAATGGATAAACAAAATGTGATATAGACATGCAATGGGATATTATTCATCCTTAAAAGAGAAGTAAATTCTCAACTCTGCTGCCACATGGATGAAACTTGACTACTTTATGTTCAGTGAAATAAGCCAGTCACAAGGACAGATGCTGTAAGATTCCACTCAAATGAAGTATTTAGAGTAATCACATTCCTGGAGAAGGAAAGTAGAAAGGTGGCTGCCAGGAGCCGGGGCGTGGGGGGACGGGGAGGCAGATATTTAATCAGTGTTTCTTAGATGGTCATGTGGCACATTGCCATACCCTTCTTTGCCCTCAATTTCCCCCTGCCAAGAGAAGCCAGCAAAAAGATGGCACAATTGCTTTGCAGCCTTCAAAGACTTGTAGAAGCTCACTCATGTTACTATACTTAAGAAATAAAAGTAAAGAAAATGCATCAAGAGTACTACACAAATGTAACTACCAAGAAAATGCTGAAGACCAGCTTTAGTGGAGTGATGGAAAGGGCGTTTTTGTGTCTGGAATCACCTGAAAATCAAGGCTAAATTTTGCTAAGTATTTCTCTTTCATTTTTGCTCAAATGCCAATAGGTTGTTATTCAAAACCTAAACCAAAAAATTGTGGTTTTCCAGAGCTATGATGAGGAGTTTAAAGCAAAAAGCAGTGAAAATAAGGAACACACAGTTTGACTTATAATAATATTAGTAGGAATATAACATTTCCTAAATCCAGTAGAGGATGCATTTATACTGGGATTGAGTTTGTCAGCTTTCCAAACTCTGTTCACTGAAATACGTAAACAAAAGCAAATTTTCCCTCATCTGATTTAAGGTTGCTAGAACTGGTGATTTACAGAAGAAACTTTATGGATTTTCAAAGATTATAGTATAATTCTAGGAAAAAAACTTCTTAGATTTGAATCTGGTTCATAAGGGCATTTTGGTGACTAAAACTAAGGTATTCCATTCATGGTAAATAGTTCTATTTAGTATAATTGATTGCATCCTTGGCAATAGCCAGGCTCATCGCTGTGTGTAACAAGCCCACCAGCCAGTGTCAATAAGGGTTGTTACAGAGTAGATAGACGTTCACAACTTCCACCTGGTTCAAAAGACTAATAGTAAAAAGGAAGAGATGGAGTCTGGGAGGGTAACCATGACACTGTCATGGAACCTGGGCCAAGTGCCATGTGGGACATCTGTGCTCATCACTGGGGTTCACCCACATGGAAAGCTTGATGCTTG
The DNA here is from genome assembly GCA_963574885.1 of Lepilemur ruficaudatus. NCBI lineage: Eukaryota > Metazoa > Chordata > Mammalia > Primates > Lepilemuridae > Lepilemur > Lepilemur ruficaudatus. Next base: position 2,713 of record CAUYRT010053047.1, read on the forward strand.
CAGATAGAGCTATGCACTGTGCAGACAAGAGTCCCTGGGCTTCTCTGCCTCTGGTCACTGTGGAGCTGGGGCGAGTCATTGTTCTGCTTAGCAAACTTGATTCTCTTGTCTTCAAAATGGAACCTTTCACTGGAGTCTAGAGTGAAGTCTACCCACTACCCACAATGCAAAACACAGATGTGCTCAAAATGGCCTTGGGCTATCCCTTCCCATTAGCAATGACATGTCATCTCTGCAGAGTCTGAAACAGCTGCTTCATTCCTCCAGTATTGGAATAGCTCATGGTTTCTTCGATTAAGCACCATATGCCAGATGTCGTAATTGGCTTGTTCTTAGAGGAAATAAATATGCATATATAATTAAATGCCAAAATCATTTGAATGTGGCAAGAGACTGTGTAAGATATATATGAGGACTATCAAGATTGCTTGAGTGTCAAATCTCTCTCCTGCCCATCCTACAGTCCATGCTGTTTATATTGTGCGTGTGTACAGTTATATGCATGTCTGTGTGTACACGTTTTGTGGCTGATTTTGGGTTATTTGTGTCAAGTATGTGCTGTTGGATCCACAGCTGCATTGGCTGTCAGAAGGAGCTGAAGAAGAGGAACCGGGAGGGGTGGATACTTTGCATTGCTGGAGTGGAGAGTGTTCTTCTTTCCCTCCTGGCCTCTGAGTATATGGTTCTCTCTTCCTGATTCACTGGTCTCCTTGACTCTTTCTTTGCTTCCTTAGCTCCTGTTCTTCTGCAAACTCTTAATAGAAGTTCCTTTCCCAGGAAGGCTTAACCTCTTCATTCTACTTTAGATGTCCCTCCTCCATGCTTCTGGTTCTTTCTAGATGTTGCCTATCAAAGACTTTCTCATCCTGTAGTGTAATTACTTGGTAATTTGACTCATCCAATGAAAATCCTATTCAAGAGAATTCCACGAGAATAAGAACCTTATCTATGTTGTCTATTGAGCTCCTCTTGTGTGCCAGGCACTGTGCTGGGCACTGGAGGCAGAACAGCATACATGTGTTGAATAACTAAATAAATGCAGAAATAAATTAAAAAGTTAAATACCAAAATAAAATAAAATCTTCAGGGTTTTATCTACATAGAAGAACACTAAGAAATATCCCAGAATAAATATGCAAGTAAAAAATGAAGTCATATCTTAACAAAATAGGTTTTTTTCTTCTACTGTTATTGTCAGTGGCATCAGATATGATTTAGGGTAGATTCTAAGAATTCTAGAATCTAAAATAGTGTTCTCTAATGCAAGGCTATAGAAACAAGTTGGGCCATGTTTATGTGCAAGTTTTGATTGTCATTCCAGGCCTTGTTAGGCTTGGAGAAGGGACCTGGCCTGGGCAGCAAGTCAGGCTTAAGTAGGAAACAGTCTTGTAGGTATTGAAAGCCAATAACTGTAAGTTATTGACAAGCTGAAGTTGTCAGATGATGTAGGGGAGGAGTCGGATAGATCCAGGCAGGAGAGAGAGCAGGTTGGCAGAGGCAGGGAGCAAAAGCACATTGTAACATTCTGCCTGGGCAAGCAGGAAGTCTTCTGGAGTGTGGCTGGGAGGGTCCAGGAATCCAGCCACAAATTCAGGCCCTTAAAAGTCCCAGGAGACCACTCAGAAGTCTGGGTAGCCAAGGGTCTGCATTCAGATGCCAGTGAGGTGCAGTGCAAAGAGCCATCACCTGGGAATTCCAAGACCTGAGTTCTAATTCCCACTTGACTAGTAACCAGTCCTGTGACCCTTGGAAAACCACCTCTCCTATCTAGCTCCATTTTCCCTACCTATAAAATGAGGGGATTGGGCTATGCCTAAATGTAAAGTCTGGATTTTTCTTTAGGCAGCAGGCACCAGGACACCATGGTAGCTTGTTGGTCATTGGGAGGCTTTGAAGCAAGGTCCCCTGCACGTATATTTCCTGCTTCAAACCCAAGTCAGTTTCAGGTATAGGAAGACCAGAGCCTAGGAGCAGGTGAGACTAAGTGAAGAAGAGAGAAGTAGAGTGGGGAAGAGAGGGGCCACGAAGCAACAGAGTTCCTCGCAGCGATGCTACATGTTGAAGTCAAAATTAAAACCAATGGGGGAAATTTCTTTAAATTGAACAATCTTTATCAGTGTTTCCTTTTCACGATACATTTGGAAGAGTGATTCCGAAAAGCGTATGGGAATATCAGAGTCAGAGAAGAGGTCCAACTTAGACCAGCTGGGAACTGTCTCTGGAAGAGGTAAAAGCTTATCTGGGCCTGCAGAGAAGAAAAGGACTTTGACTGATGATAAGGTTGGGGAGAGGTAGACAGGGTCTTCCAGGATGAGGCAACACCTTGAGCAAAGAACCAGAGCTTTATATGCTCAGAATTATGGATTTAGATGCACTGTTAAATGTTTAAAAATTATAGACATTTCCATTTATTGAGCACGTGACAATTTCCAGGTACTGTGCTAAGTGATACATACATGTATGATCTCATACAGTTGCCCAAACTACCCGCACGGGTCTTTCTCGCTACCCCCTCTGTTGTTGAATGAGGAAAAGTGGAGATTTAGGGAGAATAAACTTTTTGCCCAAGAACATACAGCTAGTGAGAGTCACAGTGTGAATTCTGAATCCTCAAATCCAGATCTTCTAGCAGGTAATGATGACCAAAGTATTTCTTATTCTCTTAGTTGTAAAAAAGCCTTCCAACCTGTTTTAGTGATAGTTTAATTATTTGGCTTTTCTTTACTCATTCACAAGTGTTCTTGAAGCACCAAAGTCTCCAAGCTAAAGCAGAGTGTGGGATCAGCAGTGTTATCTGGGGGACCCTACAATGTGGGTGGTGGAGAGAGTGGGCTCTGTGGTTACCTTCTGGTTGTGTGGCTCAGGGCAAGTCTCCTGGCCTAAGTCTAGATGTTCCCATCCACAAAAGGGAGAGATGAGGATTAAATGAGTTAATACATTTTGAAGCTTAGTACAGATGTCACACAGCGTACAGTGAAAATACAATACATGTGACCAAGGGTTATAGACATCATCTGCATTATCGCATCTGATGCATGCAGTGTTGGACATAAGTAGAAATACCTGAGTTTGCAACTTCTTTAATGAGTGCTGTTTAAAAAGTCAGGTGTAATTCAGGGAATTCAGTTTCTCAACTGTAAAGTAGGGGTTGTAAGAGTCCTCATAATATTGTCATATGCCTAAATGAAATGAAGTATGCAGAACTATGTTTGGAAGCACAAAGCTTCCCATAAACGTCAGTGGTATTTTGCTGACGGTGTGCGCCTTGGGGCTCCTTCACTATCTGTAGCTTCAGACTGCTCCAGATCACGGAGGGATGGGGCACCAGTGTTGGCGTCTCTGTGTTCGATTGTCATTGCTTTGCGATCAGCCAAAACCACCTCAGGCTCATCTCAGCAGTCCACGACTTTTTAGTACTCCTAAAAATTACTTCAAAATAGTCAATTCACTTAAGGTATGTTTATCTATGATTGTCTCTTGTTATGTTTTGTTTGGGGAAATACATACTCATTTTGAAGTGTGCTTTTAAACTAATGCCATTTATGAGCAGTCAGGAAAGATCATTCTGGAATGTGTAGCAGATTCTGGAATCTTACTATACTGGAGAACTCTGTAGCATATGCTTCCATATCAAGAAGGACTTTGGGAATGAGCTTGCCTTCCCTTTTCCTCTTTTTCCTGCTCAGTAATAAATCGTTTTATTGGGAAATGGGTTGCATGAAAAGCACGTGAGCCTCGTGCGTCTGAGTATGTGACAATTCCGAATGGTGTTGTCGGAAAGAGCAGGCTGTGTTTAAGCATAAGTATAATCAATGTGTGGTGACATTTCAAGGTTGTGGAGATTGAGATTCCATGTCTGTGTGCAGGATTAAACACTGGATACAGAAGCCACTGTTGTCTCTATCATACTACACCCTGCCAAATGATTAATGTGCTTTTAGCTTAAATAATTGGGCAGTAGGGGGTGGGGGGGTGACACCTCAGGGAATGCTAAACATATTTTTAATTGCTATGTAAATATGTCATTTCCTTGCTAATTCGAGTTCTGCATGGGAGGTTATATAATACCAGAGAGCCTCCAGGCATGATGTATTGCACCTGTAAGCTGAGTCAAAGGACTAACAGGGCCCCGCTGAAGATAAAATATTCTTTGCTTACTCTGTCTTAGCAGATGAAGAATTAGCTGTTGAAGCATGGCGTGGCTTTATAAAAGCAGAATTTTTGTTTGGCATAGAATATGATCTCTAAATAACTTCCTGAGATGTTGGGAAGAAAATGCATTTTCAATCAGAAAAAAAGTGTCCAAAAACAACATCAAGAAAAATATCCTCGTTTAGGAGAGTGTGTGTGTTGAAGGGGAAGTGGGTATTGTGGGTATTTGACATGAAGCAAAATATACAACACGGTGGAGGGCGTTAGTTTCCCGTTGCCCACGTTCATATCACAGTCTAAAACTGACCTTATCAGTTTTGATATCCCTGAAAGCAAAGATTTCTTTAACTCCAATTCTTGTGCTCTTCTCTTTCCATTTCAACTTTCCGTCTTGGAGAGCGAGAGAGATTCTCAGTAAGATTCAATAGGTATGAAGTTTTGCAAAGTCATCTTTTCAGGCTCGATTGATATTGATGGATTGTCTAGTCACAAGATCTGTGTAAGTTGGATTTTACATTCTGAGGCTACAAAGAAGTAATATTTAAATTTTGGAGTGAATCCCTTTTTTTGTTGACACCACCACCAATCTGTAATTGATTCTGAGTTATCATCAGAAACAAATGTGTGTGGAGGCTATTGAGAAATTCAAGATGTAAATAGAACTCTGTTTTTTTTAAAAAGCCTCCTGATGATAGATTTCTTGAGCACTTCTGTTGATTCCATGGACCCTGGTTCATTAACAGAAAGACAATTGATGGATTAAAAATAGAAGACCGATTCATTCAATGACTGGGGACCAGGCAAATGGCAGTCTTTGGCAAACCTAGGGCCGATATGGACAGCAATCAAATGGCCATCGGATGTGCCCAATCAGTTACTGTTATTTCATTTACAAGAGCCTGAAGGTGTCATTTAATTTAAAGCAGAATGGAATCAGAAATCAATTAATGACTGATTGCTGTTTCTCCTACAAATTGATTTTGGATTTGGCAGTCTGAAGACCCCATTGTGCCAGAATCTATGCATGGCTACATTAAAATACAGCTAGGAGCTTGGATCCGTTAATTAGACCAGTGCCTCCAACTTACTCAGAAAAGCTCTGGATTTTACTTAACAGAAAAAGTTTAACTTCTAAATGTTTTCACTCCCACTTTTGCTAATCTTCTAAGACTTTATAAATCTATAACTTTTAGCAACTGAGGAGGAATGATAGCAATCCACTTGTATTTTAAATATCTCCCTAAGCGTTTAAACCCTAACACAGATGCTATTTTGAAATATAGAATATTGAAACCAGAAGACCTCCCACACCAGCCATGTAAAATCAGTGCTATTTGTACAATCTACTAGAAATCTCATCATGTGTATGTACCTGAAATGCTGATTTAATTTTATAATGGGCATGGGAGAGAAGGGGAAGGTCCAATCCTTATCTAGAGTGAGGCTAACACAGTTCTTGTACATTCCCTCCCCCTACCCTCCACAAACATATAAACGCTCAAATAGGTACAAACTTCTGAAGCTTCCCCTCCCTGAGCCTTTTCCAAGATAAGCCTCTCTGTGTCCTTCCCATGGAATTTCTGTTGATTATCTAATCTGGGGGCAAAGAGAGGCTTAACTTTTTGTTGTTGTTGTTTTTCTGCATGACATACCTCCATCTGAAATGTTATGGGAGGCTTGCCCAAAGGTGGGCAGTTGGTGGAAATTCCTGGTCCTCGTTCCACTGATCAGGGGAGGCATTCAACCCAAACTAGGGTTGTTTCTCTCCTCATCTGGAGACTGGGTGCCTACCCCAGAGACCTTTTAAGAAGATTAAAACTCCTACTTTTGAACAACTGGGACGAACTCCGGAAGTATTTAAGTCTAAGTTTAGTATTGTTTGTTTTGTCACCTATAGTATATAGCACAATGATGGAGAACAGAGCATCTGGAGCCAGACTGCCGTTACTTTTTATGTGACCTTGGGCAAGTGATTTAATTTCTCTGTGCCTCAGTTTCCTCATGATAATGACAATCCATACATTAAAAGGTTGTTACATGACTAAATGAGTTAATGGAGCCTGATATATAAAGTTGATACATACACACACACACACACACACACAGAGTCAATATGCCATATAACAGTGTTTTGGTCAATGATGGATCCCACGTATAAGACAGGGTCCTGTAAGATTATAATGGAGCTGAAAAATTCCTATTGCCTGTTGATGTCATAGTCATCATCTCGTGGTATCGCTGTGTGTTACTCACGTGTTTGTGATGCTGGTGTAACACACCTGCCAGTCATATAAAAGCATAGCACATACAATCATGTACAGTATATGATAATGCGTGATTGTGTTACTACTGGTTTATGTATTTATCACACTTTTTATCATTATGTTAGAGTGCATTCTACCCACTTGGTAAATACAGAAATTAACTATAAAACAGCCTCAGGCAGGTCCTTCAGGAGGATTCCAGAAGAAGGCATTGTTATCGTAGGAGATGGCAGCTCCATGCCTGCTGTTGTCCCTGAAGACCTCCCAGTGGGACAAGATGAGGAGGTGGAAAGCAGGGATATCGACGGTCCTGACCCTATGTAGGCCTAGGCTAAGCTGTGTATCTGTGTCTTAGTTTTTAACAGGAAGTTTGAAAAGGCAGAAAAAAAATAAAAAATTTAAAAAAATAGAGAAAGCTTATAGAGTAAGGATATAAAGAAAGAAAATATGTGTGTACTGGTATACAATGTGTTTGTGTTTTACATTGTTATTACAAAAGAATCAAAAAGTTAAAAGTTTATAAAGTAAAAATGTTACAGTAAGCTAACAGTAATTTGTTACAGAAGAAAGAAAACATTTTTAAATCAGTTTAGTGTAACCAAATTGCACAGTGTTTATGGAGTCTACAGTAACGTCCTAAGCCTTCCCATTCGCTCCATTCATGGTAAGTGCCCTATACAGGTGAACCTTTTTTAATCTTTTATATCGTATTTTTATTGTTTGTTTTTCTGTTTAGATATACAAATACTTCCCATTGTGTTACACTTGCCTACTGTATTCAGTATAGTAACATGCTGTACAGGCTTGTAGCCTAGGAGCAATAGGCCATACCATATAGTCCAGGTGTGTAGCAGGCTATCCTGTCTTGATTTGTGTAAGTAGACCCTATAACGTTTGCACGATGGTGAAATTGCCTAATGATACATTTCTCAGGACATGTCCCATCACTGAGCAATGCATGAATGTATATACAGTCAGCCTTCTGTTTCTGTGGGTTCCACTTCTGTGGATTTAACCAACTACGTACCAAAAGTATTAAAAGAAAAATGATTGCATCTGTACTGAATGTGTATAGGTGTACAGATTTTTTTTCTTGTCACTCCCTAAACAGTACAGAATAACTGTTTAGGAAACATTTACATTGTATTAGGAATTAAGTAATCTAGAGATGATTTATGGGAGTAGGTGTGTAGGTTATATGCAAATACTACACCATTCTATATAAGGGACTTGAGCATCCATGGATTTTGGTATCTGTACGGGATCTTGGAACAAATCCACCACAGATACTGAGGGACAACTATATATATATGTTTGCTGTTACTGTCATTTTTTGAAATTGTACAGTGAAAAACAAAGAAGCCTAACATTTTCTTTTTTGTTGAAATTTCTTCCTTAAATTGTGGGATAAGAATAAGCAGTGCCTTGTGAAATATCACTGCAGTTTTCATAATAAGTTATTTGCTGTGCCACTTTTTAATTCACAGTTTTAATGTCTGGTGCTTTGTACAAACTGTTTGAAGATGTGTTGCAGCTGGCCTCTATTTGCAAGTTTGGTCCTTTTGACACTGCATGTATCGAATGCATTCTCAGGAAGCTCTCCAATGCAAGAAATATTAGGTCACACTAATAAAATACTTTCCATGTGATGTCTCCTGTTTCAAACTCTGAGACACTTGCTGTCCGTCTCGTGGCATTGCCGTTATCATGTCCGTATAAATGTGGTAGAGTAGCAACGAGATGCTCACATATTTATACCACCCATTCAACAAACATTGTTGTGGTCTAGACGCCGGAGAATTGACAAGGTCTTCAGCCTCACAGTGCCTACCATCTGGTGGGACAGGTAGGCGCTGAACACATGTAATAAAAGGAAAATATGTAATAGGGAAGGACTGGACCAGAACAGGAAAGACCTGCCTGAGTAAATAAACTTCAATTTAAGCAGGGCCTTTACCATGTTATTGATCTAAACTCTCAAATGGTATGGGTGTTTATTTTATGATAGTCCTATAGGCTACGTTGAAACAAGTGTCATGCTCTTCATGGTACAGTGACGCCAACTCACGCTGACCCACAAGAGCCAATTGCTAAATTTTCAGGCATTTTGCCAACAGGCCAGTTGTTTAACACAGTCATCATTAAAATTAAGTTATTTATAAACATACGGATAAATAGAAGGTTAAATAAAACGTATCACTTCCTAATTATTCTTATTACATTTTATGGTTATTTGTGCTCTTAAAGTTATTTGGGCTATCTTTATCTATATAGTGGTGGAAATAACAGGTGATGGTGTGCTCCTGTACGTCTCTTCCCAGTTCTGTGTTCAGTGAAGTCATGTTGACAGCTTGAAATTAGTCCTGGTGAAGAGTATTTAAACCGCAGAGATTGGCAAACACTACAAATCAGGATCCCCTTCCTCCTGAGCCTGTTAAACAGTTACTAGCAAAGTGCTGCCTGTCTTCAGTGTTTGACAGCTCCAGCATCCACCGCCTCCGTGATCTGACCGGCTATTGTTGACATGTTGCGGCATGAACTGAAAGGAGGCAGAACCAGGAGCCAGGTGACTCCAGGTGGTTCCAGTGCCAGCTTTGCTGCTGGTGAGTTTTGCGTTGTTGGTATGTCACTTAATAAATGTTGGTCCTTGCCACTCAAAAGAGATGGGTGAGAGCTGACTCCTGCCCTCAAGAGGCCATATTCTAAACAGTGAAAGACAGAGGTACATCCAGTTATGACCAATTCTAATCTAAGGGTGCTCTGGGAGTAAGATGAGAAGGTCTCATATTGGACGCTTGGAAAGAATTCATAAGAGTATGTATGATGTGTGAACCAGGAACCGAGAAGAATGTATCAGTGCACAGGAGGTGAAGGAGGATCTCAGAGACTGTGATTTAGTCGTGTCTGGATTTAGGATGGGGGGTGTTCAGAGGGTGATACTAGTGAATGACACAGGCTTGTAAAAGACTGTAAAGAGGTTACAAAAGACCATGCTGTGATAAGCAATGTGTAGTGCCAACAAAGTTTTTAAAGTATTCTTTCCAAGTTGAGTAATGATCTCTTCTGTATTTTGAACGTATTAGCTCCAATAACTGCAGAAGAGATAAACAAAAAGTATTAATATTACATATCAGAAAATAGCTGGAAGGCCAGTTTGGGAATTACCATGATATGTAGAAGAAATGCTATAAGATGGAATCTGAACTATACAACTGATAGTGACCGTTACTTTACTCGTCCGCAGAAAAGAATGATTATTACTTTCTGTGAGCAAGGCCACAATACAATTTTTAAGGCACTGCACACTTTTGCTTTTGTGGGCCCCTTCCCCCACAAAAACATATTTAAAATTATATTTTACAATTGCATCAGCATAAAAACTAATACATTAATATTATATAAAATATTTTCTTTGACCTGAAAATCTGCTTTTTATTCCTGATTTTAAAAGAAATTAAGGCATTTTTGTGGCCCTCTAAAAGTACTGTGGCCTCGGCTTTGTACCTACTGTCCTTTAATGGATAAGTTGACTCTGCCTCTGACTCATTCATAAAGTTCATAGCAAATGAGGTAACAGCTAGATAAACTTCTGAAAGAAGAGTAAATATTATACCAATGTTACTTTCTTTTCAGAATTCATATTGGCTAAGACAGGCTTGAGTCATCATACTGCATTGATTACTTCCTTGACTATTGGCTTTATCAATGGATTGAAAAATTGCAACACTGGTTGTATCTGTCCTTAATGAATGACAGCATGTGTGTGGTTATGCAAGAAGTTAGGTGATTTGTTAGAAACAGTCAGAGCTTGGTTTCCAGTACACATGTGTTTGCATTCAAGGCTCGTAGATTTAACCAGCATGTTCTGTTGGGTTATAGCTTCCTTATTTGCAAAATGAGGAGATTAAGATGATCTTGAAAGTCCCTTCTAGGTCAAATTCACTGATTCAAAATTTGACCACAAGAGTCTTCCTTTTGAGTCATGACCTTAGTTGGTCTATCAGACAAACTATTTCCTGCCAACCCAATGACAACATGAGATTAATTTTGGCATATCCACAGGGCCTTGACTGTGTTCATAGTTCTTTACTTAGAATTTAGAAAACTCCAAAGAAGCTGAAGGCAAGCTACCTGGGCAACTGAACCCTTTTTATGAAGCAAGCCCTGGAGGGGTTATGCTTCCATACTTTCCCCACCCCTGCAATCCATTTTTCCCCGGAATGATTTAATTTCATGCACAGAGAGAGATTCAGCGTAGGCGAAAAGAATGTACTATCATGTCATTTAGTCATGTCTGCGATTTCTCAGCTTCTCCCCAGTGCTGGAGAAATGATTAATTCCTCGGGAACGAAGCCAAGAAAATCATGAAAATAGCAAAAATATTTCGACTGCAATTGTAGAGCACATAAACTTGTCAGTGTAGTGATGAGAAAACTGCTGGGTTGCCGCTCATTAGCAGCAAAGTATTTTATTTATATATATGGTTGTGTGTGTGTGTGTGTTTATTGTTGCAGCATGGAGGGGATCGGGAGGGTTTGGGGCTTAGGTAAGCAGGGGTTTTGGAGAGAAAATATTTCACGTCCTTGTTGGGCTTCTCAACGGAGGGATGCTGAGCCTTTTGCCAACAGTATTGATTGGTTAATATGTATTGAGTGTTCCCTGGTGTGGAGCATGGTGTGACGTATTGACCTCTGCATGCTATTGTTGAAGCTGTTTCAAGAGGCAGGCATGTGTGAAACATAAAAATAAGGAATGTTCCCACAATCATAATGATAACTTATACTGATTGACATCTTTGTATCTGCCAGGCCTTCTGCTAAATGCTGTCTGTGCATTGTTTAACTTAACCTTCACTGTTACCCTAGAAATAGCTACTATAATGATTCCTATTTTGAGTGCTTGAGGTTAAGTAACTTCCCAATGCCTATGGGTAGTAAGAGATAAAGTGGGGACTCGGCCCAAGTACTCTGATTCCCAAGCCTAAGCACTAAACACTAGGTTCTGTTGCCTCCCAGAAATAAAGTCTGAGCTGAAAAGTGGGCTTTACCAATATTTCAGTCTAAGAGTTTCAAACTGTACTCCAGGAGCCTAAGGAGTTTCCAAGGAAGCCCTAGAGTAAAGGGTATTCATCGTGTTCTCGCCCCTGTATTAACCTGAGCAGGTTGGCGTTTGTGTTAAATATTCAATATTTGGACTCCCTGTCAGATCTACTTTAGAGAGATCATTCCTATAAGTGGTGGGGAGAGAACAAATTTTAAAAGAAAACAGTTTGTTTGTTTTTTCTTCCTAGTTTATAGTCCTCATTTTAGAGGACTAAACTTTTGTCCTTTTAGAGGACAAACTTTTTCTGTCAAGGGTCAAAGAGTGAAAGTGTTAGGCTTTGAGGTCCACATATGGTCTCAGTTGCATATATTTTTGTTTTTTATAAACCCTTAAAAATGTATTATAAAAAACATTCTTAGCTCACATGCTATAAAAAAAAAAAAATAGTCCACAAATTAGATTTGGCCCACAGGCTGTAGTTTGTTGAACCATGTTGTGGAAGATAAATCCAAAGTTCAGAGAAGGAAAGTGACTTGCCTAAGGTCACACAGCCAAGAGCAGGACTCAGATTGTCCAGAATAGCTTTATGGGCCCTGCTGACCAAATTGGGCAGGTAGCTGTCAACTGTGTACTACGGCATGCCAAACACAGTGCAAAATGTTTGGAAGATGAACATGTGTAGGGGAAGCACCCCGGCCTCTCCTAGCAGCTTAGAGTCCATGGAGAGACAAGTCTTAAATGCATGCTAAGTTTTTAACCAGCAGTACAGAGCCCTCCCCAAAGCAGTACATAGATGATTGTCAGGAAAGAGACTGGAATTTTATTTTATTTTATTTTTTTTTTTTTGAGACAGAGTCTCACTGTCTTGCCTGGGCTAGAGTGAGTGCCGTGGTGTCAGCGTAGCTCACAGCAACCTCAAACTCCTAGGCTCAAGTGATCCTTCTGCCTCAGCCTCTCAAGTAGCTGGGACTACAGGCATGTGCCACCATGCCCGGCTAATTTTTTCTATATATTTTTAGTTGGCCAATTAATTTCTTTCTATTTTAGTGGAGATGGGATCTCGCTCTTGCTCAGGCTGGTTTCAAACTCCTGACCTTGAGCCATCCTCCCGCCTCGGCCTCCCAGAGTGCTAGGATTACAGGCGTGAGCCACCGTGCCCGGCCTCAGACTGGAATTTTAAATGCCGAGTTCCAGGGAATCGGAGTGCAGTGATTTTTGACAGCTCTCAACCACGGGCAGGAGCAAATTTAATGAGTTTCTAGGCAAAGGGATCTGTTATGCTCCATCTCATCCATTATGCTCCATCTCATCCATTTGCTGAGAAGTGGTTTTGAATCTGTCCTGTGGCTGATAGAGGCAGGATTTAGTTAACATAGTGCTTTATTTGCTTTTGGGTCAGCATCTAAACCTTTTTGACCACTTTATACAAGTATTCCAGGGAATATGAGAGCTGTCCCTACTGGCTAGAACCATCTCCCCCAAGGCCCTGCCTGAAGTCCCCTTACCAGTTGTTATTCTGCTTGGGCTTCAGAGCCCGTAGTGTGATGTGCGGATTTGTCATCTGGGAGACTCGGCAGTACGAGGTGATAGGATTGCGGGTACTGCTCACATGCAAGTGTTAATCAGATTAGTAACATCCAGCTAGGCTCTAAGAGAAAGTTCAGGTGAGTTTTACTTGAAAAGAAAGAGAAATGGAAAATCTGGAGTGAATGTGTGGAAACAAGCTTCCCTGTAGGTCTCTTGAGGAACCTATTGAGAACTAGAAAGGCCTGTTGGGGGAATGTTCTAGAATGAACTGCCTGAACTGATGGACAGTTGAATGAAATGATCTTTTGGTTTTTATCCAACTCGAGTATTCTGTGACTACAGTTAATGGGAAGGGAGGAGGTGATAAAGGATCCTAGCAAACAAAGTTTTTCATCATTGTCGTGCATGGTGGAGATAACTGGCTATTTAACAAAATAGTATGTGCCTCCTCTTCCATAAGGTGCCTCCCTGCACACCCAGGGGCTACATTCTCCAGACTCTCTTGCATTCAGATGTGACTAGTTCCCACTAATGGGATATACGTGGAAACAATGCACTTGCATGCCTGGCCCATAAAATTGCTCCACCCACACTTCCCCATGCTCTTTTCCTCTTCCAACTGGCTGGATAGAGAACTTCCAGGGTGACCTGAATGTCATATATTGCAGGTGGCAGAGCGCCTATCAGCCTGGATTCTGCACCTCTTTTGGTGTGTTGTCTAATACGTAGCTACTAGACACAGTAGCTGTTTAAACTTAAATCTCCAGTTCCTCAATCGCACTAGCCATACTTCAACAACTACAGGAGACTAGTGGCTACCATATTGAACAACACAGATACAGAAAACTCCCATTATTGCAGAAAGTTCTGCTGGATAGCTCTGCTCCATTGTATATGAACCTTTATATATTTTAACACCTATTTTAACAGTTGACCTACTCCTACTCATGCACAGGTCAGGACAAGATGGACAAAGAGGATTTGTTGACCCCTAAAAGACAAATATTTGTTGCGTGCCTACAGTATATCAGCCACAGTTCTTGACTTTGGGAATTTAGCAGTGAACACAACAGACAAAATCCTCCGCCCTCAATGAGCTCAGTGCAATAGGCCATGTGACTTGGCTGTAGGATTTCTTAAGGTGCAAGTCCAGGCTTTCCTTGTCCACTATGGCAGCCACATTCTCCTTCACCACTTCCTCAGACTTCAACTACATTGCAAGCAGCAGGCCCACCAAAGCAGAGGCCTACCTTTGCAGGTTCAAATGATCAGGTGACCTAAGAAAAACAGGCCTGTCTGTGAGGGTTCCACTGTGGCTTTCCTGGGCAGTCCCCTTTGACCATGACTTTCCAGAGCCCTTGTGCTTGGCGCTTCCTGACAGTGTGTCTGAGTAGAACAGCCTTATATCTGCAGGAGGCAGGTGCTTTAATCCTCTTGGCCAAGGTAACTTAGACAAGAGAAGGATGAAAATGGCTTACAAAGTGAATAATGGCCCAAATAATGTTGAATTGTCCAATTTCTCCCGTAATGTGCCTTCCTTTCTCCCTGTACTGTGTGGATTTCACGTATTACATTCTCTACGCGTTCATCGTTTATCTGTCTTTCCTACTAAACCCTAGTAGACTGTGTGTCCTGGGGAGGAAGAGATTGTCTGTCACATCCACCATGATATCCCTGGGGTCTGGCATGTAGCGTAATACAATGAATATTTGTTCCTGTCACTAGATATTGACAATCACGCAAAGAATATATTTTGGTTTTTTGTAATCTGGTATAGCAGTTTCTAACGTGCACCGTAGGAACCACGGCTTCTAGAGAAGTTAAAAGGTGTTACGTGAAAGGGGGTTGGGTATGGAGGTAAATGTGTTTGAGCGAGGCTGCTTTAAGTATGTGCGTTTCATTACTGCTGGCCTTTTTGCTCCTTTCATAGGGCAATACAGTGGTTCTCTAACGTCAGTGAGCACCAGCCTCACCTTGAAGGCTGTTACAATATACATCACTGGACTCCACCCCCAGAGTTTCTGATTTGGTAGGCTTGGGGTGGGCCTGACAATTTGCATTTTTAACAAGGATCCAAGTGATTCTGCTGCTGCTGGTCCCAGCAATCACACTTTGAGAATCACTGTGGACATGTGTTTTGGACTCTTAGAGAAAAGATGCTTTTTCCACCATTTTTCACAAATGTTTGACTAGAAGTCTTCTAAAACCTAGAGTTCTAACTTAAGGATATGCTGACCTACTTTATACTCAAGTGCCAATGAATTATAAATTAATGCATCCTCATTTTAAAAGGGACAGCTGGGCAGGGAACTATTGAAGCACAAACAATGCGTGGCTGCTGACAGCATTTAGACTTCATTCCAAAATAATAAGGACACTATTGTTGGGTGGAGTATCAAAAAAAAAAAAATCACTTACTCCTCCTAGTTAAAAAATGAGTTTGATCACAACCTATATTGCCTGGAAAAGAACTGTTTCTAACTCCAGTCATTGGCATTACTATTGTTTAATGCAATTCTGATGCTCTGTATCTGCAGCTGTTCTCATTTAAACACACATTGCTTGGCCCTGACAACAGGCTGCTTTTTACTTCTTGGACTCCTGTGATTTGAAATGTGTTACTCATAAGTCTGCTACATTCCAAATATTTGAAAGAACAGATGTCGACCTAAAGGAATAATCAGCTCTTGCTGATATTGCTCCAAAAGGATGTATATGTGTGTGTGTGTGTGTGTGTGTGTGTGTGTTTAGTTGCATGAGAATGAAGAGCTGCATTTGGTTCTTTATGTTTTGAGATGTTGGGATGGCAGAATAGCTATAGGCTAACGCAGTGTTCTATGCTGTTTTATGCTTTTAGGGATATTAATCACTCAACTCAGCACTTATTAATCTCTTGGACATGGTAGGTGATATATAAAACACGAGACCTATTTCTTGCCCTCATGGAGCTTATAAGCTAATTTGGGAAGCAATACATACTCAGGAAGTAATTAGAGCAGAGGTTTCTAAACTTACTTGCACGGTAGCTTAAACAAGCAAACAAAAATTCAGATTCCCAGGATCCGTGCTAGACTTATTAACTCAGGTATGTAAAGGGCGGTGCCAGAGAATATTTTGAATATTTTTAACAAGTTCTTTAATTGATGCTGATGTCCAGGCAGAAGTGGAACCCACTGGCTATCTTAAAAATTCTTGGATAATAAAAGATGCTCTACTGTCCAGTATTACGATAAGTTCTTTTTAATCCAGATAACACATCCCGTATTTATTCAACAGTGCAGAGTCTGTACTATCTAATCTTATTCTTTTATTAGTAGAGAGGACTGAAAGGTGGTAAAGCTGTGCAGGGCCCTTGCTGTCGCCTAACTACAGAGGGCTGCCTCGCCTAGAGAGGGCAGTCTGCAAATACAGCTGAGGGGCAGTGAATACATTGAGAGAAAATGAATAGATTGCCAAAAAGCAAGATGCTGTGATAAAGCCACAGGTGGTGGCACTGCACAAGAGTGGACCAGGATTGGTTTAATTATTTCTTGAGAACTTACGAAGTACCAGGCACCGTGCCAGGCACTGGGAATATGACACTATGCAAAACAAGTGGTCCTCCCTAGAGTCTAGTGGAGATACACATAGGAAATAAGTAGTCATGGTTCTTTCCCTCCTTTTAAAAAAATTATACAATATACATGGCATAAAATTTACCATTTTCAAGTTCATTGACATTAAGGACACTAACATTGCTGTGCAACCATCACTACCATCTGTCTCCAGAACTTTTTCATCATTCCAAACTGAAACCCGCTACCTATGAAACAATAACTCATCATCGCTCCCTTCCCCCAGCACCTGGCAACCACCAATCTACTGTCTGTTCCCTCTGAATTTGACTTCTGTAGGCACCTCTTAAAAGTAGAATCATACGGTATTTGTCCTTTTGTGTCTGGCTTATTTCACTTAGCATAATGTCTTGAAGGTTCATCCGTACGGTGGCATGTATCAGAATTTCGGTCTTCTTTCAGACTGTATAATATTCCATTGCATGTATATACCACATTTTATTCTTTCATCTGTCCATGGACACTTGAGTTGTTTCCACCTTTTGTCTATGAGGCATCTTGTTGCTATGAACATTCATGTACAAATACCAGTTTGAGTCCCTGCTTACCATTCGCTTGGATATATCCCTAGAAGTGGAATTGCTGGATCATATGATAATTCTGTTATACATTTAATTTTTCAAGGAACTGCTACACTGTTTTCCCCAGTGGTTGTGCCATTTTATAGCCATGGACTTTTGGCAAGATAAGAGAAGTTAGGTATCATTCATATTAGGAGTTTGTGTTAATATATGTTCTTCATAACTGTTTCAAAAACATTAAGGTTGGTTACTTTCGGGCCACGCTGCAGCCCCAGGTCGCAGACCTGGCACACACATCCCCCCGCATCCCTGCCTTCCTCTGTTTATCCGTCTGTTCATCCATCCATCCCTCCATCCATCTATCCTTCCATCCATCATCCCAGTGAAGAAGAGCCACAGTGCTGCTTTTCAGCTTTCAGAGTATGACACCAAGACAAAGAGTCTTCAAGCCTGGGGCCAGTCAGACTCATGTGTCCCTCTGGGTCACACTTTCTACATCTCTGGTATGATTTTCCATAATCCTGTTGCAGTACCCAACAGGAAAAGCTTCTGGTTTTAGAAAACTCAGGCTCTATTAAGGTTGAGCAAATGCCTGGGGCATAGACATTGGGGAGTTCTGACCTCAACTTCGCTCCATACTGTGCAGCAGCCCCAGGCAGGTCGTTTAACCTCTACCATGCCTCAAATTTTCTGACTCACCGAGATGATTGTAATGACCTCCCTTTGGAGTTCTTGATAAGGAACAGGAATGGTAGAGTAATAGATATTTGCAAGGTCTTTTGCCAGATGTTCACTCAGCTGCCAAGCACTGAGACTTTCTTGCTCCTGTGCTTTTGTGTCCACATCTAGAATTGTAGTCCCCAAGTGCCAGTCACAGCATCACTCCCAGAGAAACTCCCGACTACCTCGTGAGGATTGATCTAGGTCTTGATGTTCATCTGTAGCCCTAGCAGTTAACCATACAGTCTATGGATGTTTTTTCTCCAGATCTTCAGGAAGAAAATGAAAAAGGACCTGGGAGGGAGGTGCTTTTCTGACATCTTATTTCCCCTAGAATTTTTGGAATTGAACGCAAATTGTATTAAGAATGTTGCTTTCATTCCCTTCAACTTACCTGTGTGTAAGTGTATCAGTGTCGTCTTTGTATGTGTTCTCTCTCTCTGCTTGTCTCACCCCATCTCTGGTGCAGAACCCAACACTTCTTTATATTTTTCAGGGAAATTCCAGTCCAACAAGAAAGCATGACAGAGACATGTAGATAATACTGAAGGTTTCTTAAGTGAGCCAAAGAAAAGTATTTACCTCTCATCTCCTGCAGCAAATCAGATGCGTCTTCCCTCCTAAGTCAATAGTGATTCTCTTCTGAATCACTGTGGAGACGCCCCTTCTCTGTCTTTCTCCCCTGGTACACCTAGAAGCTCTTTGCTTGTTTCCTGCCTCCTGCATTTCACCTCTTTAATCTCAAATCCCTGCCCATTGCCCATCTCATACAGAGCAGCTGTCAGACCAGCTTCTGTCTCAAAGGGCTTTCTATATACATCCTTCCTCAGAATGCAGTGGTCAAACACATATTTTTTTTTCTTCTACTTATGTAAAAATGGGTTTTCTATAACAACTGTGATACTTTCTGTATTTCAAGAATTTTTAATGATATCCTTAGATCTGTTTTGGTATGACTTTGTCACTTCCTTTCTTTGGAAGAAGTACACCATGGGAGACAGAAATCTAAGAGGACTGCCAAGATGCCCACCCTCTGGTGTAGATACCTTGGACACTTGCCTCCTTTTCAGTGAGAGAAGAACTTGTAAATAGGATGAGGTATCACTCCATGATTATGTTATCGCCTAAGGGATTTTGCAGATGCAATTAAGACTATTAATCAGTTGACTCTGAGTTAATCAAAAGGGAAGTTTTCTGGGTGTTACTGACCTAATCACATGAGCCCTTTAAATTGGGGTGTAGGGGTCACAGACTAAGAGAGTGGAAGTGTGAAAGGCCACATGGAAGGAACCACAGGCAAAGAACTGAAGCAGCTACTAGGACCTGAGAGTGGCCTTCAGCCATCAGTCAACAAGAGAAGAGGAGCCTCTAACCAGGTGAAACCTTGATTTCAGCCTTGTGAGACCCTCAGCAGAGAACCCAGTTCTATGTCTGGGCATCTGACCCACACAAACCGTGAGAAAGTAAATGGCCGTTGACTCAAGCTACCAAATCTGTCGTAATCCATTACACAGGAATAGAAAATTATTGTGTGCACTTTATTCCGAGCTTGTTTTCCTTTCATTTCGGATGTTAGATTATTCTTGCTTTTATGAAACGAGAGTCCTAGCACGGGATAGGTTTTTCTATCTTGAGCATAGTGTTCCTACTTGGGCAGAAAAGTTTACAAACTCATGTCAGTTCTCTCTGCATTATAGGATTTATTTGGGAATCTTAGTAAACAGTGAAATTGCCAAGTCTAGAAATCACAGATTGAAAATGTCCCCTTTCTCCTTCTGTCATCTAAATTTTGTCATTCTCCAAAGCTCACTTCAAGGCAACTTCTTCAAGGGTTTTGAGGTGTTTCCTGTCCCCGAAGAATCACCTTGCTCTTAGCAGTGAGTTCTTAAATCTTGGGCCTGAGTGGTAACATTTATTTTGTTGTCAAGGTGGTTTTGAATCCCACATAAAGTTTCCTACTTTTTGTCTTGCCTCCTCAGCAATAGGACTGGAGGTGCAACCACAATTTCCAGCTCCTGTGTCCCCCACCGAGGCTGGCCCAGTACCTGGCGTGCTGTGGGTGCTCACATATACTTTAGGATGGATTGATTTTTACAGGGCAAGGACCAAAACTCCCTACTAAATAGTTGATCAGCACACCTTTTGGATTCTTTATCCACTCCTCTGTATAGATAGTACCTGCTGTATTTGGCCTCATCTTTGCTAAAGAAAAAAAAAAAAAAGACCTCTGGGCATAAATCCCTCTTTCAGAGAGAGAAATAATTTTAGCAGCAGCTGGTCCGTGGCATTAAAGATTGAATGACTGTAATGTGTTCAGCCCACGGTTGGTTTGTTAGGAATTCCGTAAGGCAAGAAATAACCTGAGAGCCAGAGACCTTGGAGATGGCATGAAAAAGATTGTTGGTGGTGATGTCCTTCCTTGAGGCATCACGTTATAATTCCTGTGCCGTTAACACGGACACCCTTCAATGGCTTCTCATTAAATGCAGGAAAACCTCCGACATCTCCTGTCCGGGTGGCACTGCCACCTTCTCATTCCCTTCCAGCTTCTTCCCTACCGTTGTCCCTGTGCAAGCTGTGATTGGTTTTGCTCACCTACCTGCCGCCCTCCCGTGCCCCATGGATTGTCTCTTCTCTAATTTCGGTGCATGTGATTCCCTATTGTGCAGTGAAATTTCCTACCGTCTCCTCCTCGATCCCATTCATCCAGTGATTTCTGCCTTTGTCCTCCAAGATCCACTTCAAGAATCACCTTCACTTTCCCTGACCTCCCCGGGGAGTAGACTTTTTTGAAAACATTCATTGAGTATTTTCTCTGTCTTAAGCACTTTAGCCAAGTTATCTCACGTGATGCTTGCAGCAGCTTGATGAGGTGGACATTATCCCTATTTTTACAGAGGATGAAGCTGAGGTTTAAGGAGGTTAAGTTTTACCTGCCCAAGTTTTTATAGCTACTACTAAGCCAGCACGTAAGCCTGGGACTATTTTGATCCAAAGCTGTGCTTATAATGTCAAAGCGCTTCTCATAACCTCTGAGCTATGCTGCTTCCTGGGCCCCCGCCGCACTTCAGACATTGACTCTGAAGAAGCACTAATTCCTTCCTGTCACTGTCTGTGTTTGAATCTGTCTTCCTCATTGGTCTGAGAGCCTCAAGGAGGTCAGTATCATCTTCTCTTTATCTTAACACAGATCCCCAGCTGCTTGGAAAACGTTGAACACACCTGAGCTTAATAAATATTTTTTTTTTTTGTAATTGGCAAAAGAAACAGGAAATCAAAGGGAAGGAACATCTAAGGGAAATTCTAATCTGCTCAATTAAATTTTCTGTGATAAGGCCATCACTGGTCTCGCCAGGAGTGCCTTGACTCGAGCTTTTGTTTAATCGAAGGGAGAAAGAGAATTGCAAAGAGAAATTTCACAGAGTTGGGGGAATAAAGGAGAGAGGGGAGCAAGTATATTTCTCCCACAGGTAATATGGTTTTTATTGTATCGTTGATATTTAATTCCTCTTATTTAATACTTATTGGATAAAGTCTGCTGTATGCCATGGCAGAGTTGTTCAGGGGATTGGTTTTAAGATGTTCCACTCCCGAAGCTCACCTGTACAAACTTTCCACTTTATCGCATCATCTGTAACACAGGTGGAGAAGAAAAGTTTTTTTTTTTCTTTAAAGTGGAGGGTGATGGCAGCGAATACCTGGTTTCTGGGATATAAATGTCCCACGCAAAGATGCTATTGTACAGAAAAAGGGGCTGTGAAAAGTGATCTTTACATTCCCATTTTAATATTACTGTTGAATTTGAGATGATAAAGTCACCCCACATCCTACTAAAAGTTCATCACTATCGTCTTAACTCTTTTGTCCTTTCAACTGTAAGTTTGAATGCTTCTCTGAGACCTAACCGTCTTACAAGGGATAAGGACACCTAGTAAGGACGAGATGAGGAAGCCACCCCACGCTCTCTGGACTTGCACGTACAGGGACTCACACTAAAGGCAGCCCTGACGAGCTCCGTGTCGGGTTGTCAGCTTCCTGTGCAGGACTCCGTTTGCTCATCACCTCTTGTCTTGTGCCAGCTTCCTCTTTGTGCCCATCCTGCTCTGAAATCGCCTTCCCTTTACTTCCTCAAAGTGTCTATCTTTAGTCTTTCTTTCCTCCTTCCCCATTCCAAAGAAAGGTGTGTCGTCTTGTCCACGGCCACGACCTTGGTGTGTACTGAAGAAGAGCAGCCTGGAGACTGAGAGCCTTCGAGTCAGATTTTTACCACTTCATGGCGATTTTAGGCAAGTCCCTGAGCTTCTCAAAGTCTCAGTTTCCACATCTATACAAAAAAAGGGGTAACGGTTCCTCTGTTGCAGTTCCGCCCCAGTGAATAGAGTTTATATTCTCTTGGCAGTAGGAAGACAAACGTCAAATAGTGACATAAGGAAAAATACAAAATATATGCTTAAGGCCCCTTTATTCTCTTTATTCTTTAAAAAGAAATGAACTTTATTTAACTCTGCCTCTGTGTTAAGCCATGCTTGCTTTCTGAATTTTGTCTGGCTATACTGAAAAAGAAAAAACCCTATTTTCTATCTCCGTGGCCTCACCACCCTTTCTTCTGCTCCTTAACCCTTTACAAACCTCCTGTTTCCTTAATTTCAAATCCAATAGCCTTTGTTCATTTTTTTTCTTCTCCTTGAAGTCTCTGCAGTATTTTATACTTCAGTGGTCAAATTGCCCGATTTTGAAACCACTATGAACATTTTTCTCTGTCCAAAATGAGAGCTTCCTCCCTATTTTCATTCAAGATGACATAATTTTTCTAGTGTCCCAAGTTTCAGGCCATATCATAAAGTTTGAGTCTCCCACCACTTCTCTTTGCTCATGTCTTACCAATGCTCGGGCTCTGTGGACTCCTCACGTGCAGACACCCTTTTCCTTCCCTTTCCTTCTTTCCCTTCTCTTTTTCTCTGTAGAGAGGTCAGACGTATTGCATCTGTGCCCAGCCTCATAACAATTTTCTGGCCTGTGACAAACAACTTAACTTGTCTGAGCTTTGGTTTCCTCCAAAGGTAATAGGAATAATAATAATGGTTTTTACTTCCAAGTTATTGTGAAGGTTAAATGAAATAATGGATAATAGTTCTGTCTATTTCTCTACTAAATAGTCCACACATATTAGCTGTTGTCTGCCCCACCTCACCTCGGCACTCTGGTTAGGTTGTTTTTACTGGAACAAGAAGCAGTTGTCTCATTTTAGTACTATTAATATTATTATTAATGATAATTAATAATAATATTAATATTTTGCATTCCTTTACTCTTCCCCATCTAATACTCCAGGACCCCTGTACAAATACTAGATCAGTACTACCACTGAGCTGTTGTAAAGGTTTAGGAAGTCATATATTATTACAAGAGTATAGGCTTTGGAAGTGGCAGACACTGGCTTGAATCTTTATTCTGCATCTTATTAGCTGAGTAATTTTGGTCTGGCTTCTGAACCTCTCTGAGTTTCAGTTGCCTCATCCTGAAAATCAAAATAGTTGTAGCTACCACACAGGAATGGTGTAGTAATTAAAACTATCAAGCCCCTAGCATAGCACATGGTATAGAGTTTGCACTCAGTAAATTACAGTTGATATTATGTCAGCCTCCTGGTCTCTTTAGCCCAGAGAATGAACTCATAAAAGCTTTGATGGACAGCCAAGCCCCTCCATAGTCCAGCCTGCAGCTCTCTTTCTAGCTGTCATTTCTGTCTGTCTTCCTTACATCCTTTACGTGAGCTATTTGACCCATGGAAGGGGCCTCATTTTTCTCAGTCTCTGTTCTGCTATTTTCCCCACTCTTCTTTCTGCAATACTAATCCTCTCTCTCTCTGTACCTTCTTGTGTTCTCCCAGGACCAGACCAACTCTCACTTCATGAAATGAAAACAACAAAGGATTTTGAAATTGTTACTGATCTAGACCTTACTACGCCAGCCTATAATTGGTACCCTTTGATATTTATTGTATAAACCCATGACATTAGCAAATGATTTTATAGTCTGTGGTATTATTTTAAAATGATATTTTTAATATTCTCCCCCACCCCAATGGCTTTTTGTTTGTTGCTTTGATTCTCCTGTAATGCCGAGACCAGCGTTGAGCAGTTACACCATGAAAGCTCAACAGACTGTTACTGGTGATTTTCTAGGTTGATTTTCACGGAATTCGTAGCTCGCACACCGTCTGATCCTTAGGCCACACCATTTATTTCTTGGCCTCTGAACAGAACCTTTTTCTTCAAGATGTCCCATCTGCTTTGCAGAAATGAGCACATGAGTCATTTCCTTCCCCACCCTTTTTGCAAACCTTAAAAGCAGGAGGGTGCAGCCCCTTTGGGTCAGTGGAAGTGTAGGGGTCAGACGGAGTAGCGGCGAGTTGGAAGTAGGCTCAAGTTTGTCAATTCCTGGTTCCAAATTATTATCCCCCTAGGCACTGAGAAATTAGGCAGGGCAGCTCTGTGCAGTGGAAAGAACGAGGTGCTTTGGAAGCAGGCATGACTGAGCTCAGATCCCGGCTCTGCCTGTTGTGTGCTTTGAGACCTTTGGCAAGTCAATCAACCTCTCTGAATCTTTGGTTCCCATTCCATAAAGCGGGGATAGCAATACCTGCCCTCCAGGGCTGTTGTTAGATTAGCCCCTAGCATCGTTCCTGGCTCAGAGTACTATTGAATAGTATCATTCTTCAATCCCAGAGATGTTTTGATTCCCCACCTCCCAGCAAAGAGAACACTGCAGAAAACATTGATGCATACACCAAAAACTTTACAAATAACTTCTCAACCACATTCAAGCCTCTGGTAAAATCATGTTCAGAACTTGATTATTTTGCTTAACAGGAGGGACACTTGATAAAATACACCTGTGAGCTAGGGCTGTTTTTGTTATTTCCTGCCTGACAGCCAGAAAGAAAAGTCTGAAAATTACCTTTCTCCCTTCACTTTGAATTTTCAAGAGCTGATCAATTTTTATGTTCCCTTAAGAGGAGAATTCAATAAGGCAGTCTCGAATTCAGCTGATATTTTTTAGCTGTGCATTCTGGGGTGGACCTTGATAGAATGTTCGTTCCACCTGTGTGTTTTCTGTTCACCCTTTTAAACTGACTTAGGGAAGCTGGATGTTGAAAACTTGGAGTGGGCAGGGGTCAGAGTGGTCTGACATGGCCACATCCTACCTGGGTGAGACACACCAGTTCTGGGGCCCTTAGTTTCCTCATCATTTCTACTCAGAATGATTAGAGTGACCCTCAACTGACCAAACTTCCAAGAATTTCTAAGTGTAAAATTAGACCAGTATATAAAAGTGCTTTTAAAAACTATAATTCTATGTGAATAAAGCAATAAAATGGATTTTTTCTACCCATGTTTATACATTGAAAAATAACGTCATAGAAATAGCAGCTAAGGATAGATAGTTTTTGAGGGTACTCCTTGTGCCTCAGGACCAAACTAATTTGAGCCTCAAAGAACCTTATGGATTTGATTCCATTTTCTTTTCTTTTTTTTTTAATTTTTATTTTTGTCTTTTACTAATGAGGGAAGAGGAGCATAGAAAAATTAAGTTAGTTTGGACCACGGTCCCACTTGTCACAAACAGAGGTGTCAGTATTCACATGTGGAGTCTGCATCCAGAGTCTGAGAACTTAGCAGTCATGCAGAGCAATTCCTTATTCATTCCTAAGTTCAGCAAATATTTATTAATCTCTTATTATGTGCCAGGTGGTTCAAATCATGGGGGATGCCGGGTGTACCAGGCGGGCTTGGTTCTTTTTATCGTCGAGTTCTTAGCCTAGTGCGTAAATGAATAGACATGAGTGAGGAAATACAATAATTGCACACAGTGATAAATTCCATAACTAAAGGCACCAGGAGCTGAGATGGTGAACAAAGGGTGAGGAGAGGGTTCTGTTTGGATCAAATGTTCAAGGAAGGACTTCTGGAGTGCTGACATTAAAGCTGAGACCCATGAGATGGGAAGAAGGTGGCCTACCACATCAGCGACACCTCAACTTAGCTGTTAAATAGGGATAAAGAGCACAGAGAACACCAAACCTAACGTCTTCCTTTAGACTATGAGGGTCAGAAAGAGCACCCCACAGTAGGGCTGCATGTGTGTTGTGGGGTGGGCTGGGGTGTTTCTGTCTCGCAGGTGAAACCTTGAACTTCTTACAGCAGCTGCTCAATGGCTCGATCATGGCACTAGCATTTACCTCGTTCCTGAGCCTTCTCAGCGTGTAAACCAAACTTTGTCTTTGCTGGACCAGACATTTGAAATGGATTTCTAATAGGTTAGCCTTCTTGGACTGAGGCTGGAAATCTGGGAATAGGAAGCTTTTTCAGTAGTACCAAGTGCCTGTCACAAAGAGCTTAGGACTTATCAATGGCGGACACAGTGCTAAGGCTCTGGGGATGGGAGTGAGATGAGTGACTGTGCTTAAAGTAGCAATAGAACGTACTGGTTTGAATGTAGGTAATGCAGAGTTTCTGAGTTTTCAGAAAGGCTGGATTTCTAACTCTGCTTTGCATCCCATTTCCTTGGTTAGTACATAATGTGGTGTGTTGACAATCACTTTTTTTACTCCCAGGATTTCTGGGAGAAACTTTAAAATACTTAAAATAATATTCAATATTAAACTATCCCAAATACTCAAGGGAAAACCCAGGATGAAGTGGTTCCACAAACATTTTTATTGCAGTTTTCTAAAGCAAGTTTCTTATATAGATCTGTATCAATCTCTACCTTTAAATACCCCTCGATTCCCTGTTTCTTGACACTTACAAACCCAATCACTAAAAATCATTTAAATGTCCATCAATAGGATATCAGTTAAGTCAAAAAAAAACTCTATAAAAATTCAATGATATGTGTCTTAAAAAGAATGCAGTAGATCTACATAAAATTATCATGAAAGGATATTCTTGATATGACTAACATTGACAGGAAACAAAGGTTATGGAGAAGTTGTCATGCTTTTTCTGCAAAGGGCCAGATAGTAAACATTTTAAGCTTTGCAGGGCCCTGTTGTTCATCTCGGCTGTTTTGTCATGAAAGGAGCCATAGACAATATGCAAACAAATGAGCATGGCTGCATTCCAGTCAATTTACAAGTTTTTACAAAAACAGAGAGCTCACAGGCTGTAGTTTGCAGACCCCTGTTATAAACCACATAGAATGGGAAATAATGTGTTATTAAACAAATATTTGGAAGGATGTGTACCAAATTGTTTCATGTTTGCTGTGTTTTAGGGATGGAATAATGGAGTGATTTTATTAGCATTTGATATGTTGTAATAAGCAATGATTGGTTTTATAATCAGCACAAACAATGATGACACTACTATTTGGATGAAAAATCAGATTTTGTACTATTCTGGGTGGCTCAGTCCAAATAAGTAATATTTAACTATATTTTTACTATGCTGTCAGAGCAATTGCTAGTATTTTATTTTTGGCATGCAGGAACCAGAAGTAAACTAATTAAATTTACACAAGAACAGAGTGTTAATTACCCTCAGTCGTGGTCAAGTTTTCCGTCTTGATGAATATCTAGATATACGGTGAAAGTCCATCTTTAGTTATATTCTGATCTCATACTCTAGAATAAGATGAATCTTGATGCAAACCCCTAGGGAATGCAAAATTTGAAATATAATAAAACCTTACAACTGTGACTGTTCTGGAATCTCTACAACCTGATTTTTGCTTTATCAAAGCATTGCCCTTCTTTTGCATGCTATTGCCCTAGATTAGAAGGCACCTTTAATTTTTTTCTGTCACATGACATTAATAAACCCAACTGAAAGAAGAAAGCAGCTTACCTAAAAGTCTCTTCTGTGTGGTTATCTCTTTTGCCTGACGACAGTGTTGAAGATGGGATTTGAGCATGGACAGGATCCGTGGCTGGGTATGACTAGCTTTGTAGGTCCCTTCCAACCCTGAGGTTCTCTGATTTCATGATTCAACTGTTGATCAGATTGAGTACTTTGCAAGGTTCAAATCCTTTACTGGTCTTGAGATAAAATGAATGGCCATAATTCAGCATTTTAGATTCAATATCCAGGTCCAGCTGACTGAACAAGAAAATTAAAGTGTAGCCCAGGTTAGAGCTCATGTTAATGAAAATGAAAGCAGAAACTAACTCCTGGGTGTTGAATGGCCTGTCTTCCGCTTGACTCCAAAATACCAAGCCAAACATTTCCCCCACCTGGCAATGTTTCCTATCAGTGAAGACTGCTTTTGGTGGATTTCAAACAGCAGTGAAATTGAGCAAAGCTATGTTTTCTAATATACTACTAATTAGAGGAAAGTCTCTTTAAGACCTTTAACTAAAATAGGCTTTGTATTTTCAAATACAGAATCATGGATTGACAAATATATATTTAGTGAATATATGGTTTATATATGTGGTTCATG
Source organism: Lepilemur ruficaudatus (assembly GCA_963574885.1). Lineage (NCBI taxonomy): Eukaryota > Metazoa > Chordata > Mammalia > Primates > Lepilemuridae > Lepilemur > Lepilemur ruficaudatus. Next base: position 31,000 of record CAUYRT010053047.1, read on the forward strand.
AAGTTGCTAGAAAAATTAAAACATTTTTCCTATTAGAGCAATTACAATTATTCTACTGTCTTTCCACAGTTATTAATATAATGAATTCTCTAATAAACAAGGCTGGAAATACAAATTTGTCCTCCTTTTCTGAAGAAATGTCTAAGCGGAAAATAAAATGTTTTGGCACCTAAATTTATTTGTTCATTCACAAACATTTAATAAGGATCACACTATATGGCAAACCCTGTGTTATGTGCTAGGGATGAGTCACTAACTTGCTGTGTGATCTTGGGCAAACTCCTTCACATCTCTGGTCTCCCTTGTTCTATTGACCTCATTAAAAAAAAAAAAAAAAACATTCAAAAGACATTTATAGCCTCAGGAGGATCGATCATAAGGATCCACTTTGTCAAGTTGCTTTCCAAAAATTTGGGCAAACCTGCTATGCTGTCTGCAATCTTAGACTGCACTAATTTGATCACAACCTTGCCTTCAAGGACTTTGTGTCCCACTTAAAATTTTAGTCATTTAAATGAGTAAAAAATAGCATGTGATTGTTTTGCTTTTTTTCTTCCTATATTATTAATGAGTTTGAAGAATATACAACTTTGGCTCTAAATGAAATGCAGTTTCAATTCCATATCATGTTCTTAGATTTTCTTTGCCAAGAAAATCCTTTTCTAGTGACAGGAAGTAGAGGAAAAGGCAAGAGAGAAAAATGCTTTTAAAACAAACTCATTTCAGAGCGAAAAAAACTATTTGAGAAAACTGTTTCCACAACACATTACACATTGATAATGCAGCGGTGCTTCAAATGTTTCGATTGAATTATTTTATCTCATTCTCCAAGGAAAATCCTCTATTTCTCTGTTTTTACCCTTGTTCCAAATGCCACGTTTATTTCTCTCCCTGTTTCACCTTTGAAAATAACATTCCGAGCAACAAGGCAGTAGCATTTCTCTTTAGTTGTCAATAAATGATCGTGAACACTTCAAAATGCAAAACAGTATATAAATATTTGGGGATAATGATGATAAGAATACTTCACAGGTAAATGGGGAAAGGAAATGAATTATTTGCAGTTTGCTTAACATTTGCAAGCAATTTTCAGGGAAATCCTTGGGTGTCACCTTAGCATTCTTGGACTATCATAATAAAATATTGTAGACTGTGTGGCTTAAACAACAGAAATTATTTTTTTGCACTTCTGGAGGCTGGAAAGTCCAAGAACAAGGTCTAGCAGGGTGTGGTTTCTGATGAGGGCTCTATTCCTGGCGTGTAGATTGTTGCTTTCTTCCTGTGTGCTCACGTGGCAGAGAGAGGGAGTTCTGGAATCTCTCCTCCTCCTTACAAGGCTACCAGTTCTGACAGATCAGGGCTCTGTCCTCATGACCTCACTTAACCTTAATCACCTCCTTAAAACCCTGTCTCTGATACAATCATGCAGAGGGTTAAAGCTTTTTGAGGGGACACAGTTCCGTTCATAGCGGGTGTACATGCAGAAATCAAACTACTGCTAGTCTAGAGCAGTGGCCAGTATCCTGATATGCTGTCTTGCCCTCATCTTTTATCACAGTTGGCTCATAAGCATCAGAAGTGTTGCTCATCTTCTTCCCTCTGGAAACCATGGACTGGACAAAAAGATTCAAGACGGGGGTTGGGTGATTTCTTGTCCATTGTCTTGTCAACCATAAGAGGTGGTAGTAGAGCTCATAGAAGATCATAGACTCAGAGATCTCAACCACCCAGACCAAACCTTACACCCAACTTTTCAGATGAAGAAACTGAGGCTCCGAATGGCGACAAGCCTTGCCATAGGTCATTCTGCTAAGCAGTTATCCACATGATCCTGGAGGTCTTTTGACTCCCATTACAGTGCCCAGTGTGGTAACGGATGTGATTCTGTTTCCAAATTGAAGATGTTATGGAAGTGAGTTCCAATTTCATGGAATAAGTCTTGAGATCAGTTAGGATACTTGTGGTTGCAAATAACATAAATCGACTCTGATCCTAAGTATAAAGGATATTGGGGCTCACAGCATTGGTGAGGAGGGAAGGACTTGGCTTGGTGACTGGGCAGGGTCACCAGCATCATGTAGAGGATACCATCCCTGCTGTTGGAGGGCAAAGCCTCTGTCATCATCACCTGGAGTGAATTTCAACCAGTCCTTTGTCTTTCAGGGACCTTATAGAATGTCAGAGTGCCAGACAGGAAGGTTCTGATCATCTTGTAGATCGTGTGTTTATGCCTTTCCTTGCTGGGACTCAAAAGAGAAAAGGGAGGATCCAACCCTTGTATCTTCCATAAGGAGATGGGGGCCCTATTTCTACAAAGAATTAGGGGATATCCCAATATAGAAAGTGGTTAGGTGCAAGATATTCAAAAAATAAAATAGGGCAAGAACAAGTATCTGCTACAGTCTACAGTGTAAGAGTTTCTCTAGTTGAAGATGGTTTGTGCCAAGGTAAGTTTGTTTCAAGTAAAAGTTTTATCTTTCAGCTTTCCCTGGAGCTCTCTGTTCTATTGTTAGACCAGTGTACATTTGGTATTACCTTTTATTTTCTCATTCAGAATGATTTCTAGTGTTGAATTTTCTTCATTTATATTTGTTGATTTTAGCATTCTGTTCTGATTGTGTCTCTAGAGATATATAGCAACTTGGATGTTTCAGAATGGAAGTAGGCTTTATTAACCTATTTTATTAGCTTATTACATACTATTAAGAGGGATATCTCAGTATACTCTTGGAGATGTTTTTCCAACCACTTATAGAATGCAGGTGTATTTGTTCATTTATGATCTGGCTACTAATAAATTATATACACATGGGAATATTTGACTACATGGTTCACTTTTTCACTTGCAGAATTGACTAAAACAGAATTGAGTCTCAATCATCCATCCCTTAAACAGAAAGAGATATATTTATCTTCACAAAAGAATGGGATTTTGTCAACAGCAATATTATCATTCCAGATTATATGTGTTCTGAGATTCCTCAGTATCCTACCTTTTGCTGTACAGCCCATGGCCATGATGTGTCTCCCAGAGCATAGCCAAGAGGGGAAGTTCAGGAACTGGTGTTCTGTTGGTGAGATAACATATGAATCTTTATTTAGTCCCTGACGCTAGTACCTCCATCAATTTCTTTTTTAGAATCAGATTTATAGTTTCTGCTGAACAGGAATACAATACTGCCACTCAGAATGGCACCTGGCTGCTATTCACGGATCAGTCTAAGAATGTGATAAAGTTGTCCCCCTTGTTGGCTGACAAGCAGGACACTGTGCTGTTGGGTCAGCCACTGGCTTGAGAAGCAAGGTGAGGTGGGGATGAGTGCCTACCATTTGCAATATTTATTGGTTTCACAAGTGCACAAGAGAATATAGAGGACTGCCTTAATCCGTGTTTTTGATCTTTGACTGAAACATTTAAAAACATCTTTCTGAACTAAGTATGACCTAGGTTCATTCCCATGGTTACACAGTGGAATGGGCATTCCATCTATATAAGTGGTAGTTGCCAAGGTGAGTATCTCTCTGTGTGAGGGACACTAAGGTTTGCAAATAAACTTGTAATTGCTACTACAATGAGCTGGTTTTCGTTATCCTTACCCAGGGTAACTCCATACCAGCAGGTGGCAGAACCTGGTAAGACTCTTGTGACATGACTCTGTTCCCCATCCTCAGCCTCGCCCCTCCCAGAGACTCGATTGATGTCCATTAGCCCTTGGATATCTTCCTTTTGTTTTCTCCACCTCTTCTCATGGTAACGTTGGAAAAAGATTTACTCAGATTTTGCCTTCAACTTTATCATTTTTTTTTTTCCTTTGCAACACCGGAGTCTTCCTTGTTTAAGTATTACCTATATCCTAATTCAGTGAGTCCAGAACACTGATGGACCTGTCTTCATGGTTTGAATAGAGTCAGATTAAAAATGTCCAGTGAATTCCTACCATGTAATTTTACATCTGAAAGTGTTTAGTCTATCGTAAATGCAATGGACGCTGTTTCAAAGGTGAAGCACATAAGATCTAATGGAAAAGCATGAGGAAAGTACAAATGGAATTTGTTCTTAGGGCATTTTTACTAAGCCCGTGCCATTAGGAGCTTAGAGAATATTGGAAGAATTCTCTATAATATACCAAATAATTTGTTAATAATTTTTTGTGAATTTTACAGGACTGATTTTTTTTGGCTTGATATTTCTATGCAGTTTACATAAAAATTCATCTCTACTGAAGCCAGATTATGATTCCAATTTCTGCTTTACAAAAAAAAAAAAATTCTACTTTTCAACATGTTGGGGCAACAATGTTCAGATTTTTGCTGAGATGAGAGATCACTGCGATATTTCCATCATGGCTTTTTAGAGAGATTCTTTACGGTGTAATTGCTAAGACAATTATTTGGCTGCTTCCCAATGTAAGAATCATGCTACCCTTCAGTAGTGTTGATAAGATGAAGACCCATTTTTGGTGTTATGATTCTGAAATGGCTGGTGATCCATGCTTCAAAGTGGCTATGAGTCAGTTCTAGTCAACTAACATTTATGACTTTTAGGATCTGAACTGGGGCTTTCAATTCAGCTCAATCAGGTGTCTGCAAACAAGCATCTGTTATGTTTAAGTCTCCCAATGTCTTTCTCTTAACTCTGTGACTTCCCCTAAATCACATGCTTAGTTTAGCTGAGCCTGAAAGCTTTTTAAAAATCGTTTAAATTAAAAAAAAAAGTTTTAAAAAATACGAAACAATTCCAAATTGTTTCAATGGGATACTTGACTGAAAACTGTTATGAACAGGCACAAAGGAAGTATGTGGAAGGGTTTAGAATGGAAATGGCCTAATTTCTCTCCTGCCCGTTAAACTATTATTAATAAAGAGAATAATAACCCAGCCCAGGTTATACAGTGCATTCATGGACTCTCTACCAGATAAGTTTAGTTAAAACATCATAATAATCATGTTGCAGCAGTACTTTCAAATGGTCTAGGGGCAACAGCAACACTTGCATAGCATGGAATTACATCCTGAATCTGCAAACTTTATGACCTTGAATATGTTGGGGATCTCACCTTAGCATTGGTTTCTTCATTGTAAACTGGAAAGCCCCACTGTTAGATTAAAAAACCTTTTCATCCATACACAGATATTTATGAAACTCTATTGTGTGCCTGATGCCACATACATCATTGGAGATTCAGGTAAAAAGCCAAACAACAAAAATCAGACCATGCTCTTGCCCTTTGGAAGCTTATATTCTAACAAGGCTTAGGAGTAATCAATACTATTATTATATCCTATATTTCTGCTGAGGCAAATTGCTCTTTGAGATTGAAATTAAGTAAACTCAAACTTCTGGTTATATATTCATTGAATAATTTAGTATCCCTCTTTGAGAGCATCAGAAATTCTTGGAGGAAAAAGACTTGCCTTTATATTTTCCACTTCTGGCTCTGAGTTCTTGCTTTTCACTACCTTAGTGCAGGTTAGGAATCTTCTCACTGTTCTGCTTATACTGTCTCTCTTCTGTATACCGGGCACATTCGAAGCCTTCGATACCCCAAAGTTTTCACCAACACAAGGCTACGAATTAAGCAAATGACTGCTTGTTATTTGGGACCACGGAAGTAGCTTACATCACAAATGACTTAAAATTTAAACACCTGTCTTCTCTTGTCAAAAGCCCTTTGGCTGTACCCCCACCAGAAATCTCTAATGGGCTGTTTCTTCCTAGGATCTGTCTTCCGCCATATTGCTAACCTCCTCCATCCTTCGGTCCAAGGGCCCGAGGCCTTATCTGCCAAACCCACAGTAATCAAATGAGTATTGTATCAGATACAGGTATCTACCCCGCTTAGAGGAACTCTGGTACTCATAATGAAAGCAACATTTCCCCCTTTCCATTATAGTACTATTGGTGTTTGGTTCTTCAAGTAATAGAGTTATCTGTGTTTTGCAACATACTGACAGTTTTCTTCACAACCATGACTTTGATAAACGTAGGTCAGCAGGACTGTCCCTGTGACAAAAGAAATTCAGCCACACATGTAATTTTATAATCTATAGCATCATCATCATACTTCTATAGTAGTCTCTTAAGTGGAGATGTCGTATGAAGGGAAGACCTTGAGAGGTGGAGAGTGGGTGACCACAGGAGCACACAGGTCCCATCTCAATGGCCATAGAATTTGAATTGCTAAAAGTACTCATAAGTAAATGAGAACCTTAAGCAGCACTTCAGCCTCTCAGCTGTGGCCTGAAGAGGCCCAGTTCAAAATCACAGATGCTACTTACAAAGCAGGGAAATTCCTCCCCTTGCTCTTTATTGCCTTTAGAAAGATTTCTGATTAAGTTCTGGTTTAAGGATAAGTCCTAATACCAATCAACGAGCCTTCACCAGGCACAGTGCTTGGGATAAATTTGAAATGACAGCGTGTGCCCTCCGGAAATTATAGAGATAAATACAGCCTCGTACTGTGCTGGGCCGGCGAGTCCATAGAGTGCTTTTGGAAACATACACCTTCCACCCACCGGCTCAGAGTGTTTTATCAGCACTTTACTAATGTGGTTTCCAATGAAGGTCAGAAAGTTAAACTTAGCCAGTCGCCAGGGTTGATAGTTCATATCTTGATCTTATCACTGAGCCTCTCTTTCCCATTCCAATTGCTTTTGGAGGACTTAGAACTATTCACTTGGGGGAACTGTTTGCTGTGAGCAGGAGTCTAAGTAAAAATAAAAATCGAGTCGTATACGGAATGAAACAAAATGTCCAAAGCAATATCGCAATTTGATCCCCAAATGTGGAATCCGACCCATCCATTTTTGCCAGAATGATGTGACCCAATAACAAAATCATTATTTTTTTTTCCTTTTGTCATTGTTTCCTCTTTCTTAGACATCAAAGAAAAGCCTGTTTTGAACAGGCATCTGTCAAAGAAATCTGCTTTTGCTCCTTCCACCTTCCATTCAAATGAAATTGGTGGCAGCGGCATCGTGAAACTTTTTAAAGGAATCTGCTCCTGAAACATAATAGAAAAGGATTCATTGAAAATGGCTATGCAGCTAGATCCTTGCGGTGGTGTGTGTCCTGTGCATTGCAGGGTGTTACAGCAGCATTCTTAGCCTCCGCCACACCCGATGCCCGTAGCACACTCCCCACCAAGTTGTGATAACCACAAATGTCCTCAGACATCGCCACATGTCCCCTGTGAAGCAAATTTCCCCCTTGTCCCAGTTGAGAACTATTGATGTAAAGTGAGGTTAATACTTCCTTTTGGAGGTTTCTAGCAGGATTAAAGGAAACTTAATCCTTTATTAAATTAAAGGAAATTGTGTGCAAGGTGAGACCAAGAAATCTGCCAGTCGTGAATGCTGCGAGGCCCGGGGTCTTTACTCACCAACAGATTGATTTCCTCAGACACAAAACTCATAGTGCAGGATTAGTCTTAGCAAAGGAACATAAGGCTCCATTTCGTAAGGCTTCTTAGAAACAACTGAAAAAGAAAATATTAAATTGGCAAAGGGTACAGGTGCACTGGAGTCCCCCTGCACCTTGAAGGTGAAGGTTCACCTAGTATCTTGCATCGTTTCTTTTTGAATGTTACAGTTAGGATTGTGAAACACTGCTTAACACAGTGTGTTCTCAAGAAATTTTAAAGGCTAGGAGGGAAGACAGTCTCTCAAGAATAGCCCCAAGACCCAGTAATCATGTAGATATAGGCTAAGCCTCAGCATCCTTTTATCAACCCCCACGTTCAACTTATGCGTGGTTCATGTCTTGACTCTCTGAAGTCTACTGATTTAATCTTGGCAAGTTGCTTTACTGTTCTGTGCCTCAGTTTCCTCATCTGTCAGCTAGGGATATTAATAGTACATATCCTAAAGAATTGTAGTGAGGATAAAATAATGCATGAAAAGTATGTACTTGGTATATTAGATGCTCAATTAATACTAGCTAATATGATTATTATCATCATTGTCATATAATAGTTATAGAGTGAAATAGATTTATTTTGGATCTCAGGGACAGAAAGTTTTGTTAATCATATTCTGTTCATGGCACAATTTCATTATTGGTCTGTATAAGGCTCTACGTTTATTTTAAGAATAAAATAAGTGCTTTCATCCTCATAACCCATTTCCACCCCGTTTCCCCTTGCTGTAGAAAATTATTTACCTGTAGTTACTGAGTATCTTTTTCTTTGTATACGTTCTTACAGAATGTGTATTGTCTTACATGCATGTATCTTTAATTTTTATAATTGATATTGTGTTATATCTACTTTTTTTATTTTTACGGTTTCTGCATGTTTGTAGATTTCTTTGCAGTTGCCTGATATTTGATAATATACATCAACATGGTTCACTTTTGTATTCTCCAGTGAAAAGCACCCAAATGGCCTCCGATTCTCCACAAATAACACAATCTTGAATATCCTCATTCATAAATCCTTACGTATGTGAGAAAGTATTTGGGATAAATATTGTTCACACATCCCTGTTCAAAAGCTGATAAAGAAAACCATTCCAAATTTGTGGTCTTGCCACATCAGTGTAACTATGGCCTGCAGGTTTGTTCAAAGCAATAACATAAACGTATCAAGATGATGCCCGTGATAGATACGTCTATTTATTGCATGCTTTTTAAAATATGCTAGATATTTGATGTCCCCAAGACCAACTTCAGGTTCAGTAACTTGCTAGGGGGACTCAGAGGACTCAGCATACAGTCAGTTGGACTCATGACTGTGATTTTTTTTTTTTTTTTTTTTTTTAAGCAAAAGGATACCAAGCACAATCAGCAAAGGAAAAAGGCAAGGGGGGCAAAGGGCAGAGCCTCTCCCAGTGGATTCTCACTGAACACACTGAGTTCCCCCGACAGCGAGTTGTGAAAACGACTATACAATGTTGTCAACCAGGGAAGCTTGTTTTTGTTGGGGCTGGTCACATGGCCAGACTGTTCCTCAGATATACCAACATTCCACACTCCCGGAAGAAAGGCAGATGTTCAGCATAAACCATATCATTTGCACAAACAGTTGAAGGATAGCCGTTTTTACCAGTTCTGGGAATGGTGGGAACCATCCCCAAATCCAAGTTCCTGAACTCCAGCCCAAGGCTACCCTTAGAAGCAAGCCTTTCAGAGGACAGCAGTCAGGCCCACTGTGTCAACTCTTTCCTCCACATTTTACTTTTATTATCTGTCAGTGCACACAAAAGGAGGTCATTATATTCTCGTTTTAAAATGAGGAAACTGAGGCTTAGAGAAGTGAAGCAGCTTGCCCTTAGTCAAAGAGCTCAGAAGAGGAGTCAGGGATATACCCTCAACTTCCCAGGTAGAAAGCAGCCTCTTTTTTAAACTGCCTTCAAAATTTGACATTCTCTCTGCTGTTAATTTAGGTTCATTCTTAGTAATTAGACACATACGATTTAATAATTTTTTTCTTTGCTGAAAATAGCTTGACCTGTCATTTTCTTATTTTGGAAGCAGATTCTGGAAAAAACCTTAGGTTATTAAATTGATCTAAGTGTAGGGTTTGGCCATTGCTGCAGTCCTGAGAAAGGAACCTTTAAAACAAAACAAACAAAACAAAAAAAATCTGCTTAGATGGTGGGTTTTTGAACCACTGAGAGCAAAGTTAAAATTGTTGTTGCTTTCAACAAATACAAAGTTAGGTTAATTTCTACATTGCAGTCAGTTGACAAAATAGTGTCTCTTTTCTTACTGAAAGGAGAATCACTGTGTGCTAAGCATTCTACCTGCATTCTCCTTGCGTAGATACAGACACTAATGCTTACAGTTGTTTAATTTACCAAATGTCATCTGTCTAGTAAATGGGAGGAGCAGGGATCTGAACCAGACTGATGCCAACACAATGGCCTATCTGTGTGCCCCACCGCCACCCCCAAATACTATTCTAATGATCTGGGATCAATCGTCTTGCAAAACAAGCCATCACAAACTAAGCAGGAGAACAAAGGGCCATGTTGGTGGTTGACCCACCTTGAAACCCCAGTTCAGCACCGGCTCCGTGAGCATTAGCAAGCCCCTGTCTCTTTGTGCCTCTGTCCTCTTGTTTCCATCAGGAGGCTAATGACTCCAGCCCTGCCACCTCTTTGGAGATCAAATAGGACAGCAGATATAAAAGTATTTTGAACAGTTAAAGGGGGCTTATCAGTTATTATTATTTTCACAACAGGTCTTTTATCAGGATATAAAACTGAAAATTCCACAGGTAGGCCTGTTACAATGTGCAGCTTGGCAAGAGGCCTGAAACATGTCAACACGAGTTGGTTTCTCCGTGTGCAGTTCTCTGGCTCCATTTTCCCTTATGTAAGCCCCTTTCTCAAAAGTGACTCCCCTTGTGGTTACACAGCGGGTATAGCAGTTGTTGACCTTGTTGTCTCTGAATGTCAAATGTCTCAAGAAAGCCAGGCCAGTTCCTTACATAGCTCAAACTGAGACTCCCACAATCTAGTCTCATTGCTTCTGATTGGCTGCAGTTGGGTAACATGTGTGGCTATAAACCAATACGTATTACTGGGAGATGCCGAATGCTCATTGGTGAGGCCCTGGCCATGTGCCACCATCGCAGCTGAGGGTGGAACCAACATTATCAGAACCAATTAGAGAGACAGTATAGAAGGTGTGGGTCTCTACGAAGCTCATACCGAAAGAAGGATGATTATATCAGTAAGGAAGATTTGGTGGCATTTTTTATGCTTTAATCTTATTAAAACATCATAAATCTAAGAAAAACAATTTAAGTTCCACAACCTGGCTGCTGTATCACGGGCAAAACTGAGATGTACTTTTCTGAACATAGAGTTGAGAGGGCAGAGATGGCTCCCCACGGAGACAGACCATTTATTAAAAGTGCAGAGGGGAAATGCGATTGAGCGATAGAGGAATTCCCTCCCTCTCCGATCTCATTTAAGGCTTTATTTTTTCAGCCCTTGTCACATTGGTCCATTTAGAGAAGGCTAACTATATAAGGTAATTATGAAGATAGTATCTAATTGGTTTTGGTTTCCCATAAAGGTAGTTGCTGCAAACCTGGCCAGCAGGGCTGATAGACATTAATGAATGAAGCCATGTGATTAAAACATCTGTCATTGTCAAACAGGGTCGATTCAGGGTGGGGACGGACCTGTCGTTGGAGCTGTGACGATGGCCACAGAAAGCCAAATGAGCTCCACTTAATGTTTCCCTAATCATTAGGCGATTGAGCTGACAGTGATTGGTCACAAACATGCACCGGTGAGCAGTAATGAAGTTGCTACCAGATCAGTTCAGCATAGGTTTTTCAGGCTAATTAGCTAGACAAAAATGTTAATTTAATCAAAGAAACATGGATTCATTAAAGGTGTAGAAGAGAGCTGGAGGAGAAAATTGGCTCAGTCATTGAGGAGGTAAAATTATAGCTGCCAAGCAAGTCATCTCACTTCACAAAATCATTCCTCAATTTACACTCTCTCTCTTAGAAAAGTCTAGTTACACTTACGCATCTCACGTGGTCTTTTTTCTGCAGATCTGATTATTGTAGAAGAGAGATCATCTACAGAGCAATGTAGAATAAAAGCAAATGCTTATCTCATTTTATCCCCCAGAGGATTAATTAATTTCTGTAAAAAATGTTCTTTTATTTTGATTCATGGACTGTCGGGATAGAAGCAGTTCTTAGAGATTATCTAAATCATGCCCTTCTATTTACAAGAAGAAAACAAGGCACGGAAAACTATATGCCTTGCTCAAGGCCACACAGCTTAGCACATTTTAATGTGTGCCTTAGACACAAGATTCTCTGTGTCATGTAACTTGTGCATTAAATATTGCAAGTGGGGTTTTTCCCTGTTGCCACTACACTAAGAGCGTTCTCAGGTTTTTTTTTTTTTTTTTACAGAGAGACATTTATCTCAAAAGATTACAATCTAGCCGTACTTGTAATTGTGGAGAAAATGAAAGATCTTACACGATGGACAAATGCAATTTGTTTATTTCTTGGCATGGGATCATATATGTGCAAGTGCTGGAAATAACAAGTGCTATTTAGATACCAGCTCTTGCTACTTTAAGGACTAAAATTATTTTCTGTGTCTGCTCTTGAATATCTCTTTGGAAAGCAAAAAGGAGGTACCGGTATCCCTTTGCTAGTTCTGTATGCTTTTACTAGCATAGGCCTCCAGAGTCCAAGTATACTAACATCCATGAGCTACTAACCACTTAAAAATTAATTTATCTATTTGTCTATCCATGTATTAATTTCATTAATCCTTCCGAAGAGGGGTTGTGGAGGAACATTATACAGTTTAGGCCTTTGGAGAATTCTTTCTGGGTTGGGAAGAGAAGAAACTCTTGCATCCCTGTGTTTACCCAAGCGATTTTCTGTCCAAGATGCTATTTGTTCTCGTCTTGAGCTGGTGAAATTCTGTTCATCTTTCCATGCTCAGTTTGAATATTATTTCCTCTAAGTAGCTCTCCTTGGCTCCCAGACCAAATGGGGACCCATCTGTGTGCTCCCAGCACTGAAAGCCTCAGTTTATGTTGGTGCAGCTATCACTCTGATTTAAAGTAACCTGCCTAGTCCTCCCCCATGCCCTACCCATTAAAAAAAAAGATAGAAAATAAAGTAACCTGCTTGATCACCTGCCTTTCTCACTAGACCACAGCTTCTCAAAGTGCTGACCAACCACATCAAAATTGTCTGGATTATTTGTCAGAAGTTCAAATTGCTTGTCTGTGCTGCACACTTAACCAGAGGGGAAGAGGTATCATATAAAGTAGATTTTAGCAGGTTTTTTAGGTGATTCTTACACACGATAAGATTTGAAAACACTTTATTGTTCTCTGAGCTAGGCTGAAGGATGGACAGGATCTCAGGAAGCATTAAATATGCATTTGTTGAATGAATGCTTGAATAAATCAATTCTGATCATATCGAAATCAATAGTCAAGTCATATACTAAGAATATTCCCAAAGAATTTGACTCAGCTTTGCTGGTATAGGTAGGTTCCTGTTTCTTATCTCTGATGTTGCAGAAGCTTAGGACTAATAACATTCTGGAAGTTAAAAGGGCCCTTGAAAATCCTCCAATCCACTCCTGTGGCTGACATGTCCAGATGGAGAGAGACCTTCCTAAGGTCACAGAGCACATTAACGGCAGAGACTGAATCAGAACCCGTATTTCCATATGAGCCCATCACCTTTCCTATTACACTGCGCTCTTGGTGCTGCGGCTCTACCCGTGAAGGAGCAAAGCTATTCTTGCTGCAGTCTCTTTCCAGCAAATGTTTAAACTCTCTGGTTTTAGGAAGAATCAGAAACAAATCAAATTTTCGATAGTTCACGTGTAACTAACATCCGCCCCTTTCGAATGGAGAGGTTCTTATCAAAATGTCAGGGTGCTGATTATTTCAGGTTGCAAAACTCAGCTAGGAAGGCCAGCCTCATGGAATTGGAACATCTTGTATCCAGGAAGGCCCTCACTATCATTCAGTCCACATCCAGGGTGTCACATAGTTCATTCATTCCCATTCATTTGCCACAGTTGTTGATATATCCAAACACCAAACATTTCCCTTTGAATGAACTTTCAAAGAAATACTGAGTTTATCCTGATTAGTAATAATCATACAATTTTGTGTTTGATGTGCTAGTCTTTTTTTCCTAATACTTATTTTAATATATTATTTTAAATACCATCCTTGTACCATGTAAGTCAGTTTACACATAATTGATGGTATATACATCAGGCTTTGGGATATGACTTCCTCATGGTTTCAGTTGGATTGTATCATCCTCCCATTACACCCTGCAGGGGAATAGTCATAAATTTTCAAAAGAAATGATTTATGGTCTAATTTAAATGAAAATAAAGATGATATTCTAGAGTCACCTTAATTCCTCTGAAGTGCTGTCTGTGGCAAAGCGTGGTCGACAGTCTTCTATTTTAATACCACGCCCAAAACTATCGGGTTGTTTTTAAAGAAAGATGCATGGCACAAAGGTTCCTAGGGTAGAAATTAAGGTTTCTTTGTATGTTTAGCAAATTTTATAGCATAGAATGAGCTGTTTGAATGCTGTGATTAAACAATGCAAACAGCATCTAAATTTGACATAATTTTCAAGAAAACAGGGTCCTGATAATGGATGAAAATGTTTGGTATTTACTTAGCAACAAAGGGGAGTCACGATTTGACTGCTGATTGTTTAAATGTTGACCAAAAAGGAAGGTGGCAATTCAGGAAAAATGAAGAGGAGATAACTAGTATCATTCTTTTCAAGGGAGAGGGAAATATATATGTTAACTTTTTGGAATGATAACCAAGTTTAAGCTTTGGTATCACCACTGTGACCGGTTACAAGGGGATATTTGGATGGACACTTTTTTCATTTCACTTTTTTCATTTTTTTCAACTGCACGTTTTCTAGGTTGAGGCAGAGAAGCTATGGGAATCCTGGAAGCCCAAAGAATATTACATTTCGAGGGATTGCAGGCTTATGCTTAAGCGTGCTACCTAGAGGACACATTGAGAAGGCTGGATTTGCAACCTCCGAATGGCACCACACTCGACTGGGAGTTTAAGGGTCTCCATGAGGGTTATGAATTAGGAGAGCATATTTGTCAGATTTGGGGACAGTAGGAGATCAAGCACTTTGGAAAACCATAAATGAGTTAATGTAGTGTTCAGGACAAGCTGTGAATTGGCCTCTCAAAGGAGGTTTGTGGTAATAACCTGCTGTAAAAATTACCACTGCTTTTCTGGCGGTTTTGACCATATGCTCCCGCTCTGTCTGAGAGCTGACATTTTCTGGCAGTCACTGTAGCTTAAGGACCTATTATTCTGTGCAGTGGACTTTGGCTCCATTTGCTTGTGCTTTCAGGTGGGCAATTTGCAGCCAGGGAAGGAAGCCAATGGGAGGTTAAGTAAAGATGGAAGGATCTTTTTCAAGAGGTTGTTTTCATGGGCATAAAAGAGGTGTTTACATTTCTAAATGATAGAAAGGAAACTTCACTTCCACTCCCACCTCTTCCAGGAAGCTTTCTTTAGCTCCTCCAGCTCATGCTGTTCTGTCTTGTTTATAAAATTGCAAAGTACCTGTAATCTCTGCTGCAGTGTTTGGCAATGAGTCATATTCTACCATCTCTTTTCTTTTCTCCTTGCATTATTCACAGGGAACCCTAACCACGTGGCATCCCATTTTTCTACATTTTTAAATCTTTTGTACCCTTTATAGCATCTAGTTTAATTATGACAGCCAGAGAGGCTAATAATAGTAATAGCTGCAGTAGTAGTAATAACAGTCATAACAAACTTACTATGAATTGAATGTGTTTTAGGTGGCAAACGCTGTTTAAGCTTTCTAGGAATTCAGTCTTTTACTCTTTGGACAACCCTAAGAGAGTGGCTGTTATTTTCTTCATCTGACAAATTGTAGGGGCACTGAAGGCAAGAAGCATGTTAAGAGTATGTGCAAAGTAAGAGCAAACACTCAGGCCCAAGCAGTCTGTCCTCATAGCTGCGACTGCTAACCACTGAGCCCCTCCCCTGGGCAGTGAAAAATAAGGAATGGCACCTGACCTTTCTAGAGACGTTAGATTGCACCAGGTACTGCTGCAGGTGCTGTCGAGGTGGAATCCTATTTAACTCAGTCACCCAGTGAGGTAGGGGCTCTCTCCGACCCCCTTTTCCATGTGCGGAAACCAAGGCTCAGAGAGGTTATTAGTTGCTCTGTGTCGTGCAGCCAGAACGCAGAGGAGCTGAGGATCTTGCTGTCTCAATCGTGGTGCGACACTGGGCTTCAGGACATACTTGACGTTTATCTGGGTGGCAAACAAATACTATTTACGTGAGCATTCCTCCTCAGGGAAATGTCCTCATTTCTCAAGAGAAATGGATTTTGCCAGGTTTTCTTTATTTAGGGTACAATTTCAGAATCCTTCTGTTTATTGGTGTCCCCTCAGGAGCCTGTTGAAGTCTTTTTGCATAATTGCCACCCCCACCGTGCGATGTTAACACCGCAGATATACTACCTGTCTGTTTATGTACCTACTGTTTGTATATTTGTGCCTTCTACATGAGAAGAATAAGACATTTTAGCCATCAAGCACCGATTTTTGTCTTGTCGGGGCAACATCACCCCAGTGAGAATGCCTGAGTAAGTCTCTCTACACCCGCTTAAGCCGCATTACCATGTATTCTTGAAAAGCAAGGCACAGGAAAATTTCGATGAAAGTGAGAGTTCACTATGGAGGATGTTCCGCTTAATTAGCCAGAATCCTTTGTTTGTGTCCTTAATGAATATCTTTCCTGGTCGTATCAGATTGTTCTGCAAACAAACAAACAAACAAAAAAGGCCGGGCGCGGTGGCTCACACCTATAATCCTAGCCCTCTGGGAGGCTGAGGCAGGCAGATCACTCAAGGTCAGGAGTTCAAAACCAGCCTGAGCAAGAGTGAGAACCCCGTCTCTACTAAAAATAGAAAGAAATTAATTGGCCAACTAAAAATATGTAGAGAAGAAATAAGCCGGACATGGTGGCGCATGCCTGTAGTCCCAGCTACTCGGGAGGCTGAGGCAGGAGGATCGCTTGAGCCCAGGAGTCTGAGGTTGCTGTGAGCTAGGCTGACGCCACAGGCACTGTGGCAGGCAATAGAGTGAGACTCTGTCTCAAAAAAAACAAAAAGAAAAAAGAAATCAGTAAGATTTGTCTTCTGTGTCTTCTGCTTTTTTGAGGCCCAGAACTCATAGGCAACCTACCCAACAGAAAGTCAGTGCTGTTTTGTCGATTGAGGTGAAATTCATATAACATAAAACAGCCATCCTCAAGTGAACAATGCAGCGGCATTTAGGATATTCACAATGTTGTCCGACTGCCATCTTTCTTTAATTCCAGGGCATTTTCATCACGCCAAAAGCAAACCCCCATATCCATTAAGCAGTCACTTCCCATTTTCACCCCTACCCACCCACACCAGCCACTGACAACCACGGATCTGCACCTGTCTCTCTGGATGTCTCCTAAATATTTCACATGATGGAATCATAGTATGTGGCTTTTTGTGTCTGGTTTCTTTAACTTAGCGCAATGTTTCTGCCCCAGTACCTCATTCCTTGCTAAGTCTAACATTTGTTTTGATAGATTATGCCACATTTTGTTTACCCATTTATCAGTTGATGGACATTTGAGCTGTTTCTACTTTTTGGCTATTATGAATAACGCTTCTGTGAACATTTGTGTGCAAATTTTTGTGTGGGCATGTGCTTTTAATTCTCTTGAATGTGGAGTGAAGTTGTCGGATCATATGGTAACTCTAGGATTAACTTAGGGATGAACTACCACACTGTTTTCCATTGTGATTATACCATTTTGCATTTCTGCCTGCAGTGTAAAAGGGCTCCAGTTTTTCCATGTCCTGGCCAACACTTACCATTCATCTTTCTTATTACTGTCATCTTAGTGGGTGTGAAGTGGTATCTCACTGTTGTTTTGATTTGCATTTCCGCAATAAGGAATGGTATTGAGCATAATTTCCTGTACTTATTGGCCATTTGATATATCTTCTTAAGGGAAATTTCTGTTCAAATCCTTTTCTCTCCTTTTTTTCCTAAAATAGGGTTGTCTTTTTATTGAGTTGTAAGCATTCTTTATATAATTTCAGGACACTAGATCCTTATCAGATACAAATTGCAAATATCTGCTCCCATTCTATGAGTTTTCTTTATACTTTCTAAATGATGCCCTGTGAAACACAATTGTGTCTAATTTGGGCAAAGTACCATTCATTGTTTCTTTTTCCTGTTTGTTGTTTGTGCTTTTGCTGTCATATTTAAGATGCACTGGCATTTTAAGGGAATTTTTATAACTGTTAAACCCTTAATGTAATGGATTGGAACTTTCGTATGGTGATTTCAGGCCCTTAAGTAGGTTGGATCAAGACCAGTTTTGGTGGGAGTGGCCTTGGAGCACCATCTTTCTAGTTCACTTGTCATCAGCCTCCTACTTTGAACACAGTAAAGCATCCTGAGGACAGGGAAGATGCACGTCTAACAGGTGTAGCTCCTTGGTCACAGGCACAGCTTTGGAGGCAAATAGACCTGAGTTTCCATCTGGCACATACTTGCTAGCTGTGTGTCCTTGCACAAATTAATGACATCTCATAGTTTTCTTATTCTGCAAAGGGAGGATGATAACATTCTCCTTCACGCGGACCTTTTGTGTGTAGCTTAATTCCACATGTGGCACATAGCGCATGCTCACTAGATGTTATCATTGTCATTGCTATTATTAGCACTTATTACTTTATTCTTTACTAATCATTACATATGGTACAGAAGTAAAAATGCTCATTTCCACATTCAGTGGTTCTGCATTATCTACGCCACCGTTCTTTTCCTTTAGTGTGAAAGATGATTATGCAGAAGATGCAGAAAGATGATTATGCAGATAAACTTCCTGTCTTTTCAATCAAGATTTGCCATTGCCATGTAGCTCAGGTGTGTCTTCTCCGGGGGTTTTATAATAAGAGGCCTATCGGTCACCTGTATAAGCGCAGGGATCATTTGCCTAGAAAAGTGTGTGGAATGCAGCCAAGGCTGTTTCCTCACCTCAGCTCTCTGCAGCTGATTGTTAGGACATCATCAGACCATGAGGGTTCATTTCATGCACTTCCTGAGTGCTGCAAATGGGTAAGTTTCTCACAGTCACCCAGGGTGGAAACGGCTGATTTGGATGGGAAGAAATTACCGTGACTCTGTGTACCTTCATAAGCGCACTTTCCTTCCAGTGAAATTAACTCCTTATCCAGGGAGGGAGGCAGCAGGCTGCTGTTTGACACTGGAAGCTTCTACATCTTGCAGTCCACTTTGGCCTCAAATAATAGTGCACTTGCCTGGGTGGCAGTAACAATGTAACAGGGTCCAAGAGGAGCAAACAATAAATTTATCTTATATTTCCATTATATTTTGAGCATTTCCCTAAGTTTCCAAGTCATCTTTGCAACTATCATTTATATACTTGCCTAATAAGTCCCCCTTTCCTAGTCATTCATCTAGGCAAAAGCTCTTTATCTTCTCTCATAAATGCTTTGAACTTTATTCATTATTTAGGTTAATAAATACAGTTTAAGCTTTAATGCTGTATCAGGTACCATGGAAAGTATGGAGGATAACGACAGAAAGCAAGACAGAAAATGTCCCTGCCCTTACAGGGCTTATGTTCTAGTGGAGGATACGGTTAGTAAACAAAACCACCACGAAATGATTTTAGACTGTGTTTGGTGTCTTTGAAGGATGTAGCTGTGATGGAGCGAAAGAGGGAGTGGATGTACATCTCAGTGCCTCTAGCCTTTTCTACCTTCTTGTGGACTATTTCCTTTTAAAATAGTTGAGACTAACATTTCAAAAGATAATAACAGATTTCATGGACCCTTGGTAGAATGCAAAGCTAAATTCTTGTTGGAAACAGTTTTGTCAACATGAATCAGCCACAGCAGGTGTGGTTCTGTAGCGTTTCCACCCCAGGAATCATCAGACTGAGTCTCTGTCACTGTTATCTGGGTCTGTGTTAGAAACTGGACCAGGCTGATTAAAGGCTGACCTCATGATCATCAGTTGAAGTTCGGTTTGCAGGTTCATGTTTTATTCCACCCTGGGTCACAGACGATCGGGTGCAAATAACACTCTCAGGACATATACAGACTCCAGGGCCAGGAGCAGCAATACCTGGGATCTGTTCCAGTCTGTGACACTAACTTGCTGTGTGTCTTTGAGAGAGACACTACACTTCTCTGGGATTCAGTTCCTCAGCTGTAATAATGAGGGGATAATTTGTCATGAGATGGCTTCTAGATTTTATCCCACGTGCCATCGGTAGCCGGAACACCAGGTCGGCGCCCAGTGAGAAAGAACACATAGCTGGTTATGTCCGCCGTGGGCAAAGAAGAGGGGAAGTTTTGCAACACTTGACTTGCATCTGCCAACCCCAAATCAGATGATTTTTCTAGCTGTAAAAATCTGGTACCTTTATAAATAAGAGTCTCAATTAATTGAGATTCTCTGCATTTTAAAGACTCAGCTGAACAAAACAGACACTAGCTGATTCTGGATATCCCACCGGTTTTCAAGACTTGCTTCTACATGTGTGCGCATGTGTGTTTGTTTGCTTTCTCTTCCAGCTGTCAACTAATCATCATTAGAGGAATGACTGTGGCTGTCAGGCTTTGTGTAACTCCTCAAGAGCCTAGAAACCCTGCCCGGAAAATAATGCTTCTATCCTTTGGGATAGACAGGCTGCCTCTGCTGAAATGCTTAGCTTAGAAGCTGGTTAGGCTTCCAGATGTGCTCTGATGCAGCAGGCAGTTTGCACTTTAAAGCTGGGCCCCCAACAATGCTGGTTGAAGGTGCACAGCTGGCTCGATGTGCTTAGAGGTTTGCTTGCTTGTGAGAGATGATTTACTTGAAAAGGTTGACAGTCCTGAACACAGGAGTCTCTCTGTGCCTCCCCCACTCCCAGCCCGGCTCCCACCTCCAGACGCCCCCTACCCCAGCACCAAAACAAATGCTTCTGTTGGAGGAAGAAAAAGGCTGTCCTCTTCAATGATCATAATTGCCTTTCCTTCTGTGAAGACGATGGTTAATTTCATCATAGTATATAATGGATGAAGGACATTCAGCATGAAAATGTCTCTATCCACTGTAATTACATCAACATTTTTAAGCTTTAAAAAAATGTTAGAGAAAGAACTCATTTCACATCTATAAGCCAGAATGCTCCATGTGTTTTTACAAGAGGATAATAAAGGCATAAATGGGATAGATGGGGCTAAGTAGTTTTACAGATGGTGGTTGCATATTAAAGATTAAATTGCTGTCTATAAATAAAACCACTTTTACATTAACTAGGTTACTGCTTTATCTTAATTTAGGTGTAATTGAGAGCATTAGCGTTCTTCATAATAGCCCAGTGAATGTTCCTGCACACTGTAAACAGGGCTCCGTGAAACGCTACCTGATGAATTTCCGTTGCCACTGAGAGGCCCTAACGTAAGAGGTTACCCTAGAAACTCTGCTGGTTTCCAGTCCTGCTCTTTGACTACTCTGACCCGGAGGATTTTAGAAAAATCTCGTGGGGTTCCACTGGGAAGTGCTATGTATCTCGGTTAACATTGTAATATGTTGATGAGTTCGTATGTATTGTGCCCTGATGGGTTTTGATCTCCAATATTGGCTTCTCTTCTGTATTTTCATCAACATTGCTATAGATGGCCAAAAGTCTCAATCTTCAGATCTTGACCTTCTATCTTCCTGATAAAATGTGCCCCATAACATCAAAATGGTTACAAAATAGGAATCTATTTTGAAGTGCATTTATTTGATTTGAGGATGAGAAAAAAATGTAAAACACAAAAATGTCACCTTTTGGATGGGAAGGGGGAAGTAAAAACATAACTTCCCACCTTTATTGTACCATCACCGAGTCCCGTATCCGTGACTGAGAATGAGGCAGCATTAGCGGCATGGTTGTAAGTGTGGTCTAGGGAGCTGGACTGCTTGGGTTTGAGCCCTCTCTCTACTGTTGGTGGCCTCTGTGACTTTAGATAAGTCACTTACTGTCTCTGTGCTTTGGTTTCCTTCTCCACAAACTGGCATCATAATATTTATCACACAGGATTGCTATACAAATTAAATGGATTTATCCATGTAAAATTGTGGGAGCAATCCTCATAAACAAGGATACCCCCAAAGGTCACACACGTGTGCACATGCATGCATGCTCCCACATTCATGTGCGTGCACACACATACTCTGTTATTACCATCATGTGCTGCTGAGATGATTTATTTATTCACCAAATCTTTGGGTGGTCAGTACCGTGTAGTGTACTAATTGCTAGGGAGAAAAAAATGTAAAAAAAAAAAAAAGTCTTAAATTTCTAGAGGTTTCTGTAAGAATATAAGTTCCAAAAAAGCAGGAGCCTTGTCGTTCTTGTCCAGTATCCTCAGTGCCTGGCAGACGGTTGGTGCCAAAGCTACTTATCAAAGGGATAGAATGAGTCATCCAAGTTCCCAAGCTCCACCCAGAGAGCCCCAGGAAATGCAGGCGCAGAAGGGGTTTCCTTCAAAGCAAAACTGAATGGGTGCTGGGCAGGAAAAATAAGCGTCCCTTATAGATACAAGAAAAGTGAAGTCCATGTGGGAGAGTTTACAAAACAAAATGGAAAAGGCGTCATAAGACAGAGTGAGCCATGAAGGTAGTTGTGCCGGGCTAGCAGGTGAGAGAAACTTGCTATAGGAGTGAAGGTTCTGATGGACCTTGAGGTGTGGGAAGGGTTTTGGTGGCTAAAGAGAACTGGGACAATGGTATTATTGTAGGGAGAAGGAGAAACCCAGACGTGCAGCCAGCTACAGGGTTATAGAAGAAAACAGATCTTATTCAAAAGTCCCTTTTATTTTCTGGTTTTGCAATGTATTTTGTGATTTCCACCCCACCCCCCAACAGGTTTACTTGCCTAATTAAATTTATCCTAGGCAACCATTCAAAAACAGAGTCTGTAGTATAACAGGACAGATGGCCAGGGTTCTACCTCCCTTCCCTGGCTGAAAGTACAGAGTCCAGGAAAAGGCTGGTAGGTAGGAGTAATTGTTGTGCAAATTAGCCTTTGGTAAAATTCCTGAAATGGAATGATTGCATGAGGATGAGATATATAGGAAAGAATATGCATCCTAGGCCTTTCGCAGGACAGCCCAGCTATAGAATCATGGAATTTTAGAGTTGAAAGAGATCTAGGAGCACTCACCTATAACTCCTTTATCTTACAGGAGGGGAAAAGGGGGCCCAGATAAATTAAGCAAATTTCCCAAGGTCATACACCAAATAGCGGCAAAACTAGAGCTTTAGTCCAAGCCTCCATGAGCGAAGGCAGAGGCCATATATACTGCCTAGAAGGGGGCTCAGAACTCAGGAGGGTGTTAAACCAATAAAGACAGGACTCTAAAGATGGGAGTAAGTACCTTGTTTAAAAGTCCACAGACAATTTCATAGCATTTTTGTCAGAAATCCTGTAGCATTACAGTGTATTCTCACTATTACCCTATGAGGTGTAGACACCTCCATTAATCTCTGTTTTACAGAAGGGGAAAGTAAGGGTCAAAGAGATTAAGCAATTTTGCACAAGGTCAAACCAGTTTTCAAACCCAGGAGACAGAATTCAAACCCAGGTCTACCTGAATCTAGGTCGGTACTTTTGCTGTCCTCTCTACTCTGCGTTTGTAAAGTCTCATGGTACCCTATCCTCCCCTTTTCTCTGTTTGAAGTCTCCCAGTGACTGGAGTCAGCACTTCCTGAGGCACCACTGTCATTGGATGATTCCACCTGTTGAACGTTTGTCCTAACCTTACCCCACTGTTCCTCCCATCCTCTTTCCACCTCGGTGCTTTGGCTAAGCCTTGCGCTGCACTTGCTGCGTAAGACGTCAATTTCAGCTTGACCACCTACCTGAGTTCCCACGAGGTAAAATGAGATCACATTAATTAGAACACTCTACTGGGGATGAATCATACTGATCACGCAATCAGACCACGAGGATGGAAAAAAAAAAGTTCTATAATTTCTTTATTAGTGTGGCCTGTGGTACGGTGCTAGACAACGGTGAGCTCTCCATGGGACACCTTTGGCAATCTCATCTTTTCACGGAGTAAAGCAGCATGAGCTGGAAGGACTGGTTGAAATAGCCTCATGTTGCCTGGAAATGAATTTTCAGGGCACTTCTGTATATATATAAACTTACGGTCTTGACAGTTACCTATTCCAAGGACAGGCAGCTGCCCCTGGTGATGGGTGTGGGCTGGAGCAGCCCCGTCCACAGGAATGCTTAAAGCGTGGGAGAAGGTGTCACGTCCTTGTTTGCTTTGCTACAAGGGTCTAAGCAAAGCACCCAACACGTTTGTGCTGTCCCTTCTTTGTGATCGAGTTCTCACTTCCTAACAGTGTGTCTTCAAAGGATCAATTCTATGGGATTGGGCAGGTTTTACTGTGGAAAAGCTTCTGCAGTCAGATAAGTTTATAAACATCCTGAAGCAGGTTCCTTTATTTCCTCTGAATTGCAAATTTATCTTGTTTGTCAGATTATTTGGATCACGTCTGTTTCACAGTAGACCGTAAGTTTCGTAAGGGCAGAACTGAGCCTGAATCCCCTCACCTCTGAATCTCTAGTAACTAGCACAAGGCCTGGGAGATCCAACGTATGTCTGTGAACCAAACAAAGTGAGTAAAAGAATGAAATGAAGGGAGCTAGGCAAGGAAGGAAAGGGGCGGGGAGGTGATCACAGAATCTACCAGGTGGGGGAGAAATAAAAAGATGAAGAGAATAAAAAAGAAGCTCTTTCAGCTTCAGAATTTCTCCAAAGCTGGCCCTGCTATAAACTGTATATGCTAGGTTGGGGTTGATCGGATTCATTACGATGGATGGCTACCTTTATTTTTAGGTTCTGAAAGCCAAAAACTGTGTGTTCTCCAGATGGGAGGGAGGGTGGGAGCATCGGGGAGCAAACTTATTGTGAGCGTCCTCCTTTCGGAACCCTTCACACCCTGACAGCTGGTCAGACGAGCCCGGTTAACAGGTGCTACTCTATTTCAATATTGTTCTGTCTTATTCTTCTCAGAAAAGCGTCAGTGGGCTGCAGTCCGGATTGCCCATTTTTCCTGGAGATTGGATTTGCCACCTTTGCTGGCAGCTTGTGATTGCCCAAAACAGTCGATTTTTCACATCCACACATCATCAACGGGGACCCAGGTGCGGAGCTAGGCTGCAATGTGGGTCCCTATTTAAAGCCCACCCCGGCTCATCCGCAGGGTCTTGCGCACACGGGATGGGGGGTGGGGAGGCTTCAAGGGAGTGAAGCTGCCAAAGGCAGGAATTTGATTCAGGAAGAGAATTCTTAAAGTCATCCAAAACTCACTTTACATTTGTTTTAGCAAATGTAAATAAATCAGAACAAGGGTTGTATACAGCAAGCTGAGACATCCACTGAAAGATCAAATGGGTTAACTGCATCTACTTTGGAAAGGTTTTTTGTGTGTGTTCAAAATGAACCCATTAAACAGAAAGCAGTATTCTAGTTGTTTCCTATTATTATGTAGGGGACTGGGGGTGGAATCAGATTGCTAGCAAAGCACTGGCATTCATTTTCGAATCATAGTAAATGTGTACAATTTCAATTGCTTTTTAAATGAAAACTAAGAGGAGGGTAGCTGGAACTTACATCAGTGGTAGGAGCAAATTAAATCTGTGTTTATGTGTGTATATATATTTTGTATATGTATGATTTGGAAAGAACTTTCTTTTCATATTATTAAGATAATACAGATGTGGAAAATTTCAAAAAAATTGAGCAGAAAGTAAATGAATAAAATTTATTCAGAATCCCGTCATTCCTGAAAGAAGCCCTTTATTTCCTCTTTCCTGGGATGGGCAGATGGATTGGTGTAACCTGCCTATGCTTCCCTTCTTCCCTCCTTCCCCTCTATTTCCTTTCTTCTCCCTTCCTCTCTCTCTTTTCTTCTTTATTCCCTATTTCCTTCCTTCCATCCATTCTCATGCTCTCTCTCTCTCTTTCTTTTTTTTTTTTCATGATCATAGTTTTTTCCAACAGCCTTTTTCAGCTAAAAGTCGATGGGTTTGATTAGTAGATCAGTTTAACACCATAGATGTTTGGTTCTGGGTTCAGTGAGGCATTTAACAAAACCTCTTATCACATACTCATGGGCAGGATGGAGAAATGCAGTCTGGACCGCAGGACAATTAGGTGAGTTCACAGCTGGCTGAACAGTTGTCCTCAGAGGGTCTTGATTGATATATAGATGTCAACCAACAGGGTGGCCCCAGTGGTGTTTGTGAGAGTATGTTTAGCAGATATTCAGACTTTTTTTAAGAAATGCTGATTTATCTACATCAGATACCAAAATCTTGATAGCAGCTTTCAATTAAAGTCCATTAGGCAATGATGGAGAAGTCTTCTGAGAATGGAATCATAAAACTAGAGATGGTAGGTTTGCAATTGCTGTAGCCACAGAGAAATCTGCTCTCTGGCCCTGATTTGCTACCAAATCTGGAGGACTTTTTATAACTAAAGATTTTACCAAGAAGACAAAAGTTCTGAAATATTAGCTGAATCCTTACATAGTGAACTACTGAGTTTACTAGACAGTTAACTTGATGCGCCATAGAAGAACATCAAACTGCAGCATGGTACATGGCTGTTATTCACACTTCCTTCTGAGCACACTGAGAAGTTAGCACACTTAGCTGATGGCTAACGAGAATGTCCCCACCTAGTTCCTTGGTAGATAACAAAATCATTGACCTTTTTGAGCTTTCACTGTATCAGATATTGCACAAGGCTTTATATGACTTATCTCATTTGTTCTTCCAACAAATCGATGGTACAGGTATTAGCATTATTCCTGCTTACAGAAGAGAGAACTAGGGCAGAGAGGCTACTTACCTTGTCCAAGGTCACACAGTTGGCACAGGGCATGACAAGGGCTCAAGTCCAGGCTGTGTGGCTCTGGAGCCTGTGCTAGCCACTCCATGTAGTTACAGGACTTTCCCTTTAGCTCCGGCTTCAGCCTTACCCACTGTCCCTCACTGTTTCCACCGCCTGATTCTCATGCTCATCTTGTCTCCAATGACTGCTTCTTTTTATCACCACTTTTCATCCTCATTATGGAGAGCTCATGGTCCTTGCATTTCTTCAAAAATCACACCTCAAGTCCAATATTTGCTTTTTACCCCAATATTTGCTTTTTGCATAATGCAAGCTGCAACTCCCTGCATTTCTCTCTCTGACCACATTCCCCCCTTGTTTTCGACCCATTTCTCAGATTGTACTACTATATTTAATAGGCTTTGTAAGCCACTACTTTTTTAAGGAAAATAACATAGTTCCCTCTTTAGGTTACATGTGGAAAAAAAATTCCTAATTACATAGAAACCAAATGTTTCTTCTAAGGTAATCATAATAACAGCTTTTTCTTTCTATAGCTGCAGGGATTTTTAGAAAACATTCAATAGATACATGCCAAATCAGTGAAAGCCAACAGGATTCTTGGATTTTCATCTTCAACATTTATTTTAAAATGTAGAGGAAGAGTTAGAAATTATTCTCAAGAAATTTCTGGATGCCATAAAGCTAAGATACCATAGTGAATGACACAATGAAGATTCAAATTAACCCTGACAAGCTGGGCGCGGTGGCTCACACCTGTAATCCTAGCACTCTGGGAGACTGAGGTGGGCGGATCGCTCAAGGTCAGAAGTTGGAAACCAGCCTGAGCAAGAGTGAGACCCCCTCTCTACTATAAATAGAAAGAAATAAATTAATTGGCCAAATAAAGATATATATACAAAAATGAGCCGGGCATGGTGGCGCATGCCTGTAGTCCCAGCTGCTTGGGAGGCTGAGGCAGAAGGATTGAGACTCTGTCTCAAAAAAAAAAATTAACCCTGACATGTTGGAATGATAGCTCATATCAACAAGATGAAAGGTAATGTAGAGAAATAGGAAATCTTCTGTTTGCTTCCTCTCCCAAATAGTTGTACAAGCACAGAATAATTAATTAATAGCAATTTCCATGAAAAAGATTGGAGATAGAGTGACCTTACCATAAATTTACTATGAACCAACTCAGTCCTAAACTACATTAAGTAGAATAGTTTTACTTAATGACTATGAATATTCTTTTTTTTAACTATTAAATAGTACTTGATTCAGTTTTGAATGTTGCATTCTGAAAGTATCATTGCCAAATTGAAATGTGTCCTGGAGAAGGCAAACAGAATAGTGTGATTTTAGAAACTGTAGTATCAATGTATGAAGGAAGACTGAAGAAACTGAAGTATTTTACACTGAAGGAGAGAAAAATCAGAGGAGAAATAAGATAAACTATCATTTTAAGCGTTGTCATATAGAAGAAGAAACAGGATTATCGCGGGTTCCTCCAGTGTAAAGCAGATAGATGATTTCTCCTTCGTGCAGAGAATGTGATGGGAACTGCATTGTAATGTCCAGTTACGGAATTAGCTATTTTACAAAATAGTGAGCATAGTTCTCCGTATGTGTTCAGTTAGAGGCTGGAAAATCGTATATCGTGGGTACTATCAAAGGAAGTATTAAACATGAACATTCATAGTAGCTTCATTCCCAGTAGCCCCAAACTGGAAACAATCTAGATGTCCATCAATAGGTGAGTGGATAAACCAATGGTGCTCAAGTAGGGGACATTTGGCAATATCTGGTGACATTTTTGTTTGTCACAGCAGAGAATGGGGGTCCTACTGACATCCAGTGATTAGAGACCAAGGATGCTACTAAATATCCTGTAATACACAGGATGACAGAAAATTCTCCAGCTGAAATGGCCATAGTGCTCAAGGTTGAGACACCCTAGAATAAATACACTGATACCTCCATACAATGGAAGTGAATTGGTCAGCAATAAAAAAGAACAAACTGCTGATACACGCAACAACACGGAGGGATCTCAAAATTTGTTACACTGCGTGAAAGAGGCAAGACACAGAAGAGTACATAACGCATGATTTCTTTTGTACAAAATTCTAGGACATGAAAACTATAGTGAGAGAGAGTGATCAGTGGGTTGCCTGGAGCCAAAGGTGGTGTGAGATATAATGGCTTGCAAAGGGTCATGAAGAATCCGTTGTGCTAGAAGTGTTCTGTCTCTTAACTTTTGCAGGCATATGCAACCGTTAAACTCATTGCATTGTGTATTTTTTTAAAAGGCACACCTGATTGCATATAAGTCATACCTCAAAAATTATTTTTTTAAAAAAGTATGCCTACATTAGGAGGGGCTGCACTCAAAATCTTCCATTTTGCTTCCCAGTTCCAACATGCCATTATTTTATTCTTTAGGTCCATTGTGCTGCCGATCTAGGGGACACAGAAAAAGTCTGTATAAAATCTTGTTATATCAGCATCGGTTCAATCATGACATAGAAATGACTCAGTAAGTTAAAGAGGGGAAGTTTAGTATAAATAGTTAGTAAATTCAAATGAAAGAGTAACCATAAGACAAAACGAAACTCTGCATGGTACCCTAGAGCTAAGGGACACCACCCAAGGATGGCTAAACTTGGAAGGCAGCCTTCTCCCCAAGGCTAGGGTTCAGACCTCGCTGGAGAAGGTGGATAGCAAAGAAGTTTGCTTGTTTTCTCAGATAGGAGCTGGTCTGTGGTCACTGGCCAAGCAGCAAGCAACCCACTGGGATGCTGATAGGGCACAGGCAATCAGCAGCTGTCCTGGGGCACAGGTGAGCCACGCATGGATCTATAGAGAGAGCATGACACACTGGCAAGAGCAGTGACCCTCCTGGGAGCAGAAGAGCTGAGTGTGGGCTTGGAAGAGGGAATCAGGGATCTGTGAAGGCAGGAGAGCTGGAGCTTGTGATGTGCCTATCAGAAAAGCTGCTGATAGGTTGCCAGGCCAGACAAAGGCTGCGATGTTGCTGAGGGACTTTGTGGCCTGGGCACGTGGCTGGGTCAGAGTGCCACTGGAAGTCCTCACACCCACAGTGCTGATCCGCTGTGCAGCAGGCAGAAACAGCAAGAGAGCTTCTTTCTCCTGCAGTGTTATTTCAGGAGAAAGCTCGACATCATCTTCCCCGTAAAGAAGCGATGCTTACATAAATTCTGACCGTCATTAAAAAGCATCTATTGAATGGTGAATTTGGAGTTGGGAGGCAATAAACTGATATTTGGCATACTTATGCTCACGGTTGAAATGTGTCCCAAATAAAGATATATCAAAGTCTTAACTCCTGGTACCTGGAATGTGACCTTATTTGGAAATAGCATCTTTGCAGATGTAACCAAGTTAAGATGAGGCGGGCCCTAATCCAACACGACTGGTGCCATTATAAGAAAATGCCATTTGAAGGCAGAGACACACAAAGAGAATACCATGTCATAATAGAAGCAGAAATTGTACTGATGGAACTCCAGGCCAAGGAATACCAAGGATTAGGAACCAACACCCAACAGTAGGAAGAACTCAGTCTCAGATGCAGTATGGTCCCGCTGGCACCTTGATTCCAGACAGAGTCTAGGCTCCAGAACTGCAAAGGAATACATTTCTGTTGTTTTGAGCTACCCAGTGTGTACTACTATGCTATGACCACACTGGAAAACTAAGACAGATTTTGGTCCCGGGAAATGGGGGGCTACGGTAACAAACATGGAAATATGCAGAAGTGGCTTCGGAACAGGATAATGGATAAAGGCTGGAGGCATTTGTGGCACTGAATAGAAAATGCCTGGACTGCCTTGTAGAGATGGTTGGTCGAGATGCGGACATCGAAGGTGATTCTGGTGAGGGCTCAGAAGGAAGGATGGAGAGCTGTAGGGAAAGCTCGTGTCACTTAGAGAATACATACAGTGTCACGAACAGATGTTACTAGAAATACGAACGTTAAAGGTGCTTCTGGTAAGTTCTCAAATGGAAACAAGAACCGTGTTATTGGTCCTAGAGTTAAGATGCCCCTTGCTGTTAAGTGGCAGAAGACTCGGCTGATTTATGTTCTGCTGTTGGGAGCAAAGTAAAAACTTGTAAGCTGTGAACTTAGATATTTAGGTGAAAAGATTTCCAGGTGAAGTTTAGATGGTGCATTTTTGTTTCTCCTTGCTGCTTTCTAGTAAAATGCAGAAGGAAAGAGGTAGATGGAGGAATGAATTATTAAGCAAAAAAAGAACTGGGTTGCCAGAAGCTGGAAGAGGCAAGGGAAGTTTCTCCCCTATAGGTTTGAGGGGGATCTTGATCCTCCTGACAATTTGATTTCTGACTTTCAACCTCCAAAACGGTGGGACAGTAAATTTCCGTTGTTTTAAGACACGAGTTGTTTTCTAAGCAGCCGTAGAAAAGTAACTCACGTGGCAAGTTTCATTTCATTCATTCAAATTTTGAATGAAACACATTTAGTGGTTACATTTGATTTGCTGGTTAGAATATAGACATTTTATTTTGTATATTGCAATAAAGATTACATTAATCCAAAAGTAATTTGGTCTCGGTGAACCTGTCTTGATTGGAGCCTTTGCCTTAAGAAATATTTTTAGTTTCTAGGTCTTAACATTGTTCTGTTATCTGCATTTTTACTGTAATACAGACCAAAAAGACATCTGTTATGCTAACTTTATTTTTTTTTCCTTGTGTGAAAATCTGTGTTTCTTATACTCCATCCAGAAACTGTAGTTCTATGAAATAGTAAATATTTCAGCAGGGACACCTTATTCTCTTTCATAATACAAATCCTTCTGAAAATAGCCTCTGTTTTTTTTTTTTTTTAACCTGCTTTATTTCTTCAAATTGGTCACTCTTGCTATACCTTCGATTCCCCTGAAATAATTTCTGGCATATATAAAAGGCTAGCTTGACATTTATTGAATGAATATGCAGTAGTTCTTCACAGAAAGTTTATTTTATAACTTTTATAACTTCCAAAAGTTAAATACTTATACTAGAAACCACTTCAATGAAAAGTACCAAAAGTATAATAAATATTTGACACATCCATCCAGAAATGTATCAGATACCTCATCCCTTAATGGGAGCTTCAGATATTTTAGGTTATTCACTAAGGCACCAAATTTATACCCTTATTTTGGCTCACGCTTAGGAAAACATAGAGGGAAGATGAAATTCTCTCCACTAGTATGTCTGCCTTTGCCTCAAGGCCCCCTGCCCAGTGGTATCTGAGCCTGGGGCACGCAGAGCTCCCCGAGACTATGCGAAAGCTGAGTCCTTTCCCTGTGCCTCTCTTAGGTAAGGATAGGAAAGTGTGAATGTCCCTTGTGCCCTGATTCAGGGTGGGTTGGGAGACTAGTCCCTATTTGAGAGCTTGGGACTGGGAGGCCATTCGATCCCTCCGACCTCATTTTCTCATTTGGGGTATATGGAGTGACGGAGACCTGGAGTCCAGTCCAGGCTCTTCCACGACCTACCTGAGTACCTTTGCGTACCTTGATTAACATCTCTAAACCTCAAATATTCACCTGTGAAAATGTGAAAAGAAAATACCATATTCTCTTCCTGCAGCTGTTGTAAGAACTCAATGAGATAATTTACATTAAGGATAAAAACAGTTGCCTGTGCGAGCTCAATCATCATCACCTTCACTTGTAGGATGGGGACGGTGGGGATTTAACCTGGAGGGTATTGTGAGTATCACGGGAGAGAATCTTTGTAAAGGGCTTAAACAAGTGACTAGAACATGGCAGTTTTTCAATGGATTTTAATTTCTTCCTTCCCTACAAAACTTGCAACTCTTAGAAAGATGCCAATTTTAGCAGGGGGTTATTAGAGACTAAAGATAGTCCTTTTTTTTTAAAGGCAATTAACCTGAATCATGAAGAATAAAATAAATCCCTTTCAAAGAATATTGAGATTATCTTATTTTTCATTCAACAGAAAGCATGTAAGAATGTAGGAACTCTTGATTAGATGCCACAGGCAGGAAAAAAAATCAACTGAGTCCCAGCACCCTGGATAAAATAACTCGATCTTGCCCTTTCTCTCTCCCTCTTGTCTTCCTCTTATCTCTTTTTCCCCCCATTCTCCACTTTATAAGTACCCAGTTGTGTGCATGCTATGTGGCTTACACTGTTTTGAATGCTGAGATGTATAGACATACGATAGACAGGTTCCCTGCACTCAGGTGTCCTGTGTTCTAGAAGAAACCTTATAGTCTAAGTGGAGAGTTCATAGTCTAATTTACTATTCCAGTCCCTTAAAACAGTGCTTCTCAAACTTTGGCGTGCATGAGAGTCACCTAAAGGCCCTGTTTAAAAATGCACAGTATCTTACTGAAGAAAGTGAGCGTCAGGAGATGCGGCAGCTGTTTTCCATTTTGTCTGTATGTCTTGCAGGAACAATTTTATTTTTCTGGGCCTCAGAACTCTTTAGCTCAGTGGCCACGTTTTACACAGGAAGAAACTAAGAGCCCTTTCTTTGTTTTCTACGTCTGCTCCCAGAAGTATCTGTGTTCTAAAGAACTCTTAGTAAATATGTATTAGCTTTTTGATACGTTCTTGGTGATTTAAACGGGTACATCTGATGCACTTAACATATCATCACTGCACTGAAAATTAGAAAAGACCAATTGAAATCTTGATGACTCTTTTACATGAGGCGATTATTGAGGATTAACTGATTTGGAAAGTCCCAGGTTTAATTGGAGAGAATGCGTTTTGCCTACATCTGCTTCCCTCTGTAGGTTAGCAAGGATTTCCTTTCTGTGTTCCCTGGAAATTTGAACAAGCAAGAGGTAAGTATTGGTTAAAAGGTTCCAGGCTCCTTTACAGAGAAACCTTTTCTAGAGACCACCCCCAACCCTTCCACCCAGACTATTGAAATGTGTTTCTTTATTGCATATGGCACCATTATAACGAAACCAAAGGCGTCACTTAATGGATTGATACCATCCATAAAGCCTCTTCTCTGGCTGAGGTCTTTCCTTTCAAACCTGAGCTGAAGGTCAATTAGAACAATGAGGGAAGGCAGTTAATTTCCTGTTTATGAATAGAGACTAGGAAATGCAGTATTGATTTCTGTATTTCAAGGAGGGGAACAACCACCCTCAACGGCAGCCAGTCTAGGGTGATGTAATTTATAAGGCCAGAGACTACAGGGTTGCTGCATGTATCAAATGAACAGTGACTTATTGGACTAAGACCACATATGAACTAGATGAAATACAGTCTCTGCCTTTTAAGAGCTTGAAAATTTAGGCATCAAATCAAGATACAGAAATATTAAAAGATTGAGAAATCATTATCTTAATTGTGTATATGTTAAGTGCTTTTGGAGTTCAAATATGAGAAAGATCCATTGGATAATAGGCATCCTAATAAAATTCATAAAAGAAGTAGAATCTGACCAGGACTTTGAGGAATGGGAAAGGTAAGGGATGTAGTCCCAGTAATGCATGCCACAGACAGGGAGACCAGACGGTGACGCATCCCAAATGAGGAGTCTGAACATTGTGTCTGGTGTCAGTGTTACTGAATACATGAGTGAGTGAATGAATGAATGACACTCTGGGGCTTGTTTTGTCTAAGCCCATACATTCCATAGCCTGAAATGGTTAAGCTAAAAGATGATTTGCTCTAGTTTACCACAACCGCAGATTTCCAAACTAGGAGATTCAGCATAATGTTTCATGGTGTGCTCTACAGGACGTTAAAAGATGTTTCATGAAAAAGAGTCCTCTAGCCAAATAAATTTTCAGAGCACTGGGATGAAGGTAAGAAGATTACATTTTACTGCAGGCTTCTTGGAACCTTGAATAGGTGGCCATGCCTTGTGATTCTCTAAGAAGTTAATAGAATACACAGCATTTCCCAAAATGATTTGGCCACAGAAAGAAAGAAATTAATTCAATGTGTGTGTGTATTTATACACACATATACAGATAGACACAGAGTGTAGATTTTTTTTTTTTTAACAGCATCTCATAGGGAAAGTGTTTCCAGGGCATATTTTGAGAAGTGCTCAAAAAACACTTTCTTTTTTCTTTTCTTTTATTTTTTTCCTTGAGACAGAGTCTCACTCTGTTGCCCTGAATAGAGTGCCATGGCATCAGCCAAGCTCACAGCAACCTCAAACTCCTGGGCTCACCCATCCGTCTGCCTCAGCCTCCCGAGTAGCTGGGACTACAGGTGCGTGCCACGACGCCCGGCTAACTTTTTTCTATTTTTAGTAGAGATGGGGGCCTCACTCTTGCTCAGGCTGGTCTTGAACTCCTAACCTCAAGTGATCCTCCCTCCTCGGCCTCCCAGAGTGCTAGGATTACAGGCGTAAATCACTGCACCCGGCCTAAAAGCAGTTTTCTTTTGCTAGGATTTTCCTAAGTCTATGAATACCTTTCAATGTGAGTTTTTGCCCATGTCCAGACTTTGCATTTCTTATAACAACTCTCCCTCTTTATAATGTCAATTCTAATAAGTTCGTGAAAATGTCAGACTATGTGACAAAAGATGTGCATTACATTCCCAAAGACATATTGTTTTTAATGGTTAAAAATTGCATATAATTAGGCTATTTGATATGTCTGGTCTTTCCTGTCTGGTTAACTCAACAATTGTCAAAATAAGCATTGTACTTTTCATAGCAGTTTCTGTAACAGGACATTCTGGAAGGAAGGAAATGAGGAGAACTTTATGACTATGAAATGAGAGTAAATTTAATGTGACTAACAATTGGCTAAAATTAAACAATTTTAATTTTTAATTAAAGACAGCTATAATGAAATCTAATTTTCTTAGGGGAAAAAACCTTTCATGCTACAAATTAGTTTTCATATATAACATATTGTCAGGAAATTCATTTTTGCCATGGGTTTTCACGCTGTTTTTCCCTCTGGTCCTTTACCTTCTCACTTACTAGGACAGACAGGGAGGCTACTCTGGAGTTTAATTTTTATAATCTCATTTCAAATAATTAAATCTCAAGTCAGCCATATTGTGATATACTCAAGGAGCAATGAGCCTCTGGGTTCCACTTAGACTGGAGACACAGAGTAAAATCTTACACTCACTTGACTTTCTTCTGCTGAAAATATCCTGTGTGATTGACCAAGTGAACATCTATTTCCTTCCTTCCTGGCTAAATCAGTTCTGCATTGTCCTTAGTGCTCTATAGCAAATCAAGAAAGTCTGGACCCTAATTGTACCTTGAGACCTTGAGCTTTTCAACTATATGGAATAGTTTTAACAAGTATTACAGATTTGGGCCATAGGTAGAATTATGGATGAAGGAAGAAACATGTGAAAAGCTTTTGATAGGAGAGTAACACTAAGCTTTCTATAGTCAAGTTCAATTATATAATACTCTACAAAGGGCAAGAGAAATGGGGTGTGGGCAGGGGGTGAAAAGAGGGAAATAATTCTGTGTTCTTCCTTTTAAAATGAGACCTTGGCCTTTGTAGTGCCATGGGCCAGGAATTCACAACCAAATGCAAATAAAAATAAAACCTCATTCTAAAATATTATGTTTCTAAGAATCCAGCTCCCAGCTTGAGGGGACCATTTAAAAAAATTTCCAAGTTAGCTTAGGCTATGTATATGTATTTTTCTTTTATTTTAACTTTATCTCTTGACTTGCGATACCTATCCCTACTTAAGATGCTACTCTTTTGAAATTCATATTATTAATATATAACTTCAGAAATGAAGGAAACCAAAGAGAGTTCTTGTTCAACTACCTTTATTTTACTGTTGGGGAAATCAAGACACAGCGGTAATGACTTAATTTATTGAATTTGGGGACGGTAGATACAATTTTGATCTCTTTAATTCTAATAAAGTGTCCATTTCACTGTGCTTAAAAATCAGATAGCCAGGCTTGTTAGAATTATGTGTAAATGAGGATTAAATGGACTTTGAGTGGCTGGTAATAGAGCTAATAGCGAGGAAAGTATTCTCTTATGACTGGAACACAAGTGTTTAGAATACAAATGTTTTTATTTTCACAGTAACATTCCCGAAGGAAGGAAAGCTATCATGGGCTTCTGTAATGTTATGGGTTTATAGAATTTTTATGGGTTTAGCCTTTATAGAAGGCTGTAGTTTTATGGACTATGAGTTGATATAGAATTGTGAAGAATAGGCAATTGTGATTACTATGAATTCTTATTAATTATATTATGATTCTTCAAGAGTTTGTTATTCTTGAGAAAAATCTACCTTGAAGTAAGCCCATCTCTCTCTTCTTTCAGACCCTTCCCTACACTTGTAAAGATTGTAATGACTCCGTGGAAGGGTGACCAGCTCTGGGAAACACCTAAGAAAATACATATTAATAGCAGCAAA
Organism: Lepilemur ruficaudatus; assembly: GCA_963574885.1. Lineage (NCBI taxonomy): Eukaryota > Metazoa > Chordata > Mammalia > Primates > Lepilemuridae > Lepilemur > Lepilemur ruficaudatus. The sequence continues at coordinate 67,868 of CAUYRT010053047.1, forward strand.
AAAGGTGTTGACTTTTCCCAAAGAAGTCTGTTTTAGGGAGCAGTTCTTGGCTTCTAAGCAAATAATGAGTTTGTAATAAAGTTCTGTGGCACTTAGGCTTTGAGGCACAATTTTTTACACGAACTGTACGTTCTTTGAATGAATCAGTGTAGTTACGGAATGGTTTTCACTGAGGTCAGCGTAGGGTTTACTAAGGTATGGGTGGCTAGAGGGAGCAGCGAGGGAGAAATGAGTCAATTTTGTTCTCCTAATCCCAGAAGCGTATTACGTTGTGTTGAGTCGCTGAACTTCTCTGTTTCTCTTACTTCACTCAGAATGGATGTAGTAAAAACTTCCTAGCTGATGAGGATAGGACAATGTTACCTAAACTTACTATGGGACAAATACTGTGCTAAATACTTAGTGTGCACTGTCTTATTTAAAACCCACAACAATCCTAAATAAAATAGCTACTACTGTGATGTGCCTTTCACAGATAAGGAAACTGAGACTTAGGCAAAATTAGATAGCTTGCCCTCAAATCACATAGCTGGTAAGTAGAAGAAGCCAGACCTGAATCTGTATTCCAAAGCTCTATTTTATGTATGAAAGCATCTTGAGAATAGACACATACGGAAATACAGGGAATTGTTTCTTTGCAGTTCTCTTAAAGACACTTGTTGACATCAAGGCAATGGCAAGAAAGGGTGTCTGACTCACCAAATCCCATTTTTAGTACCAAATCGGGAATAGCGTTTTAACTTCCTCTTCAAGCTAGTTTCTCCCTGAACAAATACGGCTTATACAACACAACACAGTTCATGAATGTTCCATGTTATGTTTGTCAAATAATGTAATGACATTTAGGAGTGAGCAGAGTGTAGCAGAGGTGTTTCAGCCCCCAAATAATTGAAAGGCTTTTATATAGCTATTGATTTTTTTTTTTTAAGTCAAAACTTCAGCCATTCCCTGACTCTACCATTAATTACAGCATTTTTCTGTAGTTGAACCAAAATGCTACTTAGGATACGGTTATTCTGCACACTTTGGATTTGTTGAGCTCTGTTTAAAGCATAGTCTCCGGTGTCTCAGCTGCAACTTGAGAATAAATTGGCTATTATTGAACACTTACCCACAGTGCCGTGCGCAGGGGGGTATCTGTTTACTGGAGGGGTTCAGCCTTACTTCCTCTAGGATCCCCTCCGGGAAACCGCCCACCTACTTGTTAAGTAGGTATGTACTTCAAGTGTGTCCTTAAATGGTGTTTCTCAACCATAATGTGTGTATTAATCACTGGGGTGCCAGTGAAAAAGCAGACTCTGCATTTTCTGTAGGTTTGGAGAGGTGCCACGTGGTGCTGATGCTGCTGGCCCTCCCAAATATCTTGAGTCTCAAGATAAGGAAAGACACTTCCATATCCTAGTGGAAGGTATGGGTGTACTGTGTCAACTTTGGGAGAACAAAATCCATAGGCAGCTTTCTACAATTAGTTGTAGCAAGGTTCATGGGAACACTGTAAAATTGGCAACATTTATTTTTAGACAGTACCATAAATACAAGCACACACATGTTCTTTCCTTTTGTAGCTCTTATTCCCCAAGTCAATAAGTGTTCATGCTCTTCTACCCAAGGAGCCTCCAAAAGCATCTCTCCTCCTTTTCCTCTTGGTCCTGTATCTCTAAGACTTGTGTCTTCTGTCTCTAACCCACATCAACAGTAAGCTGTCTCACACTCGCCTTACGTTCAAGCTGGTTCCAATCTACTCAATTCAAAGGCTTTAACTAAAAACAAATGAATCAGGCAAGTTGGATAGAGAGAGATTTTGGAGCAGAGGAAGTCCTGGGACCCCGGAGATGTCGTCACACAGGTATTGGTTACTGTTTGCAGCCGCAGGGCTCAGCTCTTTCTACGGGGCAGACAATCCCTTGCACTCATGACCACCCCCCAGACTGTCAGGCTTTTGTGCTAACAGACATTTTCTTTTTGTTTCAGAAGTTCTTAGTTGGGATGTGTTTGTAAAGAAAAAGAAAGCAGTATACTTGTTCCTTCCCCTCTGGGACAATATCTTTCAGATCTCTCATTTCTGTGCAGCCTCCCGAGCTTTCTCTGCAGCCGGCAATGTCATATACAAGTCGTAGATAACACCGGAAGGCAGCTTAAATTATTTCTCAATATATTCTGAGAGTGAAAAAGCCAAGCCATATATTTTAGCGCCCAGATGCAACTATAAAAATTCAGTGTTTCCTGAACTGGGGAACTATAGGGGAGGACTAGGTGACAAGAGAAGTCATTTCATCTCTTCTCTTGGTAAAGACTCCTACAACAACTCTAGGGAGTGAAAACATTCCAGGAGATAAATATATTTAACCCTTGTCCACAACTATTTATTTTCAAAACACATTACAAACACTAATTAAACTACCTCCTAGCTTTGAGAATAATGAGGAACACAAGGCACTCAATTAGCCCTAGTGCCTTAATGGAAAAGCTTCTCTTCTATTTCTGGTGGTCCTTAATTCATTTACCCCACTCTCTCCTCCATCACTTCACGACAATGCAAGGTGCAGAGAATGTATGGGAAAGTGGTTAAGAGTCCACACTCTGTCCGGAGTCAGACAAGACCTGGATTTGGGCTCTTACTAGCTGTGGGCTTGCAAGGATGACTTCAGATGCTTAAAGATTTGGTTTCCTCATCTCTATAGTGGGGGACTGCTGGATGGTAGAAATGTCACCATGTAGATAGGGCTGACTTCTCCATTAAGTGTACAATGTCCACAAAAAATATTTTAATTTCCTTCAAAATCAAAAGAAAAAAATGAAGATTTAAGTCAAGTAAATTTTTTTAAATATATTTGTATCTATACCAATGTAGTCATAAAATATAATTTTGGATTTTTTTTTTTAATGGAGGAAGAAGCCACAAAGGCAAAAGTGCCTAGGACTCACAGAGTTCGCTGTGGGCCTGGGATATATACATCACTGAGCACACTGACTGGCACATGGGAAGCATGTTGAGAGCTGATAAACATACAGGGCCAGATAGTAAATATTTTAGGCTTTGCAGGCCAGATGGTCTCTGTTGCAACTTACTCAACTCTGCCATTGTCGTGTGAAAGTAGACAATGTGTGAACAAACAGGGAAGGCTGTGTTCCAGAAAATCTTTATTTACAAAAAAAAAAAAGCAGCAGGCTAGATTTGGTTGGTAGGTCTTATTTGCTGACTCCTGACTTAAGACTAACACTCTGATTATTGATAGTATTGAAAAGAATTTCAATTTTTTTTGACAAATTTATTGAAGTATAATTTACATTTCATGCCATTACTCCATTTTTTAGTTTTTTTTCTTTATTGAAGTATACTTTACATATCATGCCTTTACTCCATTTTAAGTGTACAAGATCAACATTACTCCATTTTAAGTGTACAATTAAATGATTTTTAGTAAATTTACCAAGTTGTACAGCTATTCACATAAATCTGTTTTAGAAGATTTCCTTCCCCTTATTAAGTCCCCTAATTCCCATCCCCAACTACATTTCAAGCATGCCCCTTCCCATCACAATG